>WEKY01007147.1:754339-771069 GCA_013390045.1 Picathartes gymnocephalus
CTGCCCGCCGCTGTGCGCCTGCAGCGGCACCACGGTGGACTGCCACGGCTCGGCCCTGCGCGCCGTGCCCCGGAGCATCCCCCGCGGCACCGAGCGCCTGTGAGTACCGCCGGGCTTTGTCCGCCGCCGCTGGGCGTGCGGCGACGGGCGTGCGGGAGCCCGGCGGGGCGCCGAGGCCGGGGTCTTGTCCGAGGGTGCGTGTCCTAAAGCGCGTGGGGAACGAGTGCTCCACGGGGCCGCGTGGGCAAGTACCCCGCGGGGGGCGCGGACCGCGCTCAGGAGCCTCTCCGGAGTGTGTGCGGGAGCCCGTCAGGGGATGCGTGTACACAAGGCTGTCCGTGGCGGGGGTGTGCAGCAGCTTGTCTGGGGTGTGTGCAAGTGCCCACCGTGTCTGTTAAGGGCAGTAGGTGTGTAAATGCCCGTGGGGCCACGGTCAGGCCACACGCCCAAAAGGTGCGTGTGCAGGAACCTCGTGGGGTGGGTGATGTGCGGTGTCCCGCTGCGCCCGGGGGTTGTGTGTCCGTAAGTTCCCGTCCAGGGGATACGTGTGCAAGGGCCTGTTAGGTGAGTTTACGTGCATCATCCCCTTCCTGAGGGGGGTGCAATAGCCCGTCGAGGTGGGGAGCAGTGTGTGTGTGAGAGCCTGCTGGGGCAGGGTGTGTGTGTAACCCTTTCTCTGTGTGAGGGTCGTGCAGGGGGTCCGGCATGTGCAAGAACCCGTGTGTGCCAGTCTTTGTGCAAGCATGCGGAGCGGGGCTGGGATTAGAGCAGTGCCCGAGGGAGTGGGTTGCTCCGGGGGGCATTTGCACTGGGGCAGCCCCGAATGGACTGCGCGTGTGGGTCTGTGAGCCCCGTAGCACCCCCTGACAGGTGTGTGGCCCTGCAGTGACTTGTGACAGGGTAGCTACACAGCCACAGGGATTCTCTGAGGGCTCCTGTCACCCCAAGCCCCTACCTGTCTTGGGCACCCCGTTGTCCCCAGGAAGCTCTCCTGGGAGTGCTGCACATCGTGCTAGGATCAGGTCCCATTCCCCCAGCTCCTCTTCAGACTCCCTCGCGGTGTGACCAGCCTTCAGCCGTGCAGATGACCTGTCGTGAACCAGACAGCTCACCCATCCTCTCCGGTCCCCTGTGCCTGCACCTCACTGCTCATCAAATCCCTTGCCACCTCCTCGGGGGTGCTGGGAGCTGTCCCTGGCTCTCTTAGCTGGGCCCCCATAAGAAAGGCTTTTCTCTCTCAGTCGTGGTCCAGCCGGCTGTGCGGGTCCCGTGTCAGCTGCTGAACTCCCCCGAGCAGGAGGGGTGCCTGTGCTGCTGCACCTGGCTGGGCAGGTCTGCCTGCCTGGGGTTCTGTGGCTGCAGGGGGCCCCCACCCAGGGAGAGCAGCATGAGCTGAACGTGTCCAACCTGCTGCTGGCAGCAGTTTCCTGGCATGCAGGAGCCCAGTCCCGGCAGACGAGCAGAGCTGTCCGCACACTGTCCCCTCTACTCAGTAGCAGCAGGTGCCCCATCCCAGTAGCTGCAATAGAGCATAGTGGCACAGTACCAGTCTGGCCGTGGCCCTGGGGCCAGACTGCTCCCACATCCCCTGTGCAGTGCAGGAAAGTGTTGAGCTGCTGCCTCCTTGGGCAGCAGAGCTGCAGGATATCTTCTAGGACAGCCACACTTGGGGCTCCTGGCCCTGTGCTGTGCTGTTTGCAGCTCCTGGAGCGTGACTGTGCCCTTTGCCTGCAGATGGGCAGAGACCTCACAGGGGAGGACTGCATGCAGGGACTGCAGACAGCCTGGCAGCTGCCAGGGCTGCAGCCAGCGTGCAGCGTCAAGAGCTCTGCAGGATACCACTTTAGAGGAGTTTTCTTTTCTCACACCATAATTATCGTCATACAAATGATTATTACCCAGCACGGCAACCAGGCTGCTGTGAGTTGCCATCCCATAGACCCAGTTTATGAGGTCTGAGACAGGATCCCCTGTCGGGGGAGGGAAGTGGGCAGGGGGAAGGTTTATGCATTGCCTGCACTAGCTCTTTCTGCCTCTCAGAGAACTTGATGGGGTCCTTGGCATCAGCTCTCCATGCACCTGGGTGCAGGGTCCTGGGGGAGTGTTGGCATCGAGTCCCCAGCTCTGCCTGCTGGGCAGGTGCTCAGCATTGCTCAAATGAGACAGTGCTGGAGTGAGCTAATGGAGGATGCCCTTGCTGGGTGCCTCACTCCTGCCCCTCTGGCAGTGGGTTCTGCCTCCATTGACCTGGCCCTCCATGTCTGTTGCCATTCAGCAGCATTGGGTTTTCTGGATTTTAATGCAGCTGGTGATGCCGGATCTTCTGGCTGGACTGAGCTAGACATGCTTGCTCTCTCGTGGGTGTTGTCTGCAAGATAACTACTTCCTGCTGTTTTGCACACCCTTGCAGGTGCTCGAGGGTGTCTGTGCAGAGCAGGTCTATCTCCTAGCAGTGAAATCCTGCTGTAACAGCTCGTGAGTGAGTTTCAATTCCCTGTAAGCAGGCTGCAACCTTGCAGTCTCCAGCTTCTCAGTGTTTGATGGAGCAAGGTCACCTGGCAGCCACAGGGGAGTCTGCAGCAGGGTCTGTGCTCAGGACTTGCTCTCTCCAGGGGCCAGCTCTCTGTGGGAAGTCATCAACCTCTTATCAGTACCCTCCACTGTGTGCCTCTTTTCCCAAGCCCTGAGATGCACAGCATGAACAATGCCAACCTCACCATGCATCTCACAGTGCCAGTGAGCAGTGATTTCTCGCCTGTTGCATGCCAGTGTGGTGTTTGGAGCCTCCAGGCTTTCTCCAGCCTCCCACCTGGCTGAGCCCCACGGTGGCATGGGTCAAGCCCCTGGACCAGGCAGCACTGCTGCTGCAGCCATGCCTGTTGGCACTGCCATTTTGGGGACTTAGCAGCATCCTGTGGCAAGGTTTGAGCTCCGTCACTTTTGAAATACACCCTTTTCCTTTGAAGAAGAAGGAATTACTTGCCTTGCAGTCACTGCAACTTTGGGGAATCATGGGTTGGGGAAAAATTGTCTTTTCGTCTTCACAGTTTGTCCTGTGATATCTTCCTGGTGGGTGTTGTGCTGTTGGTAGACAGTAAGGGCTACAGATGTGTCTAGGATGGACCATGAGTGATGGTTGCATGGGGGGACACAGGACCCCTCTTCCCTTGTGCCAGGGCACAGCACATTGTTCCCTAAGTGCAACCCAACATAAATGGGGGTTATGCACCTGCCCTCTGACTGGATCAGGGCTAAGCAAGGTGGGAAGCAGTAAAGTCTCTGGGCACTTTGCACAGATGCCTGTGCTCCTGCCTACACCTCTGGCAAGCACAACAGAGGCCTGAAGGCTTTGTAGGCAGGATAGGGTGATAATCCTCTAGCACTACAGTCCAGGAGTCCTTCAGGCCTCAGCCACCAGAGAAGAGTTGTGGGAGAAGGTCACAGTTCCCTTCCCCACTTGCTTGCTTTTCTTTCTTCCACTGAAAGTGTCTCTGAAGAACTGACTGCCCTGTTGGGGAGGTGGATCACTCTCATCACGCCAGCAGGATCAGTGCAAATTTGCCACTGTCAAATGGCAGCTTCCAGCCCAGCTCTTTGCTTGTAGGGAATAAATTGACTGTGATGGCATTGCACTCTCTCCTGCTATTGAATTTTTTGGCTGGCAGCTGAGAATTGTCCCACTTGCCACTTTTGCCTCCTCTCTGGTGAGCTGAACTTCCACCATCTCACTGTGGGCTGTGCTGTGTCCCTCCCCCCATGTGAGAGGCAGCAAAGTTGGGTTTAGGGGTCCCTATCACTGCACCCCTCTTGGCTCTGGCTTTTCCCTTCCAGGGTCCCTAGCCTCAGCATTTCATGGGGTTTCTGTTTGCCTTGTTCCCAACGTTTGGGGTTTGCCTATGCTGAAATGGGCCCCATGCAGTCTGTAGCCAGCCTGCTGCTCTGTCTGCATTGGTGGAGGGAAGGGGAGCTGAGCTACAGCCTTTGGGTGTGGGAGCACCATGCCAGCACGCTTGCATACTGCCCGACCATCCCCTGCCAAAATTCCAGCAGCAAGCTCTTGTTCAGAGCATGTTTAATCCATTCACCTGCTTCTACCTCTCACCAGTTAACCAAAACGTCTTGCAGCAGCCAGGCTGGTGTATTGCAGCAGCACTCCTGCATTCCACACTGGTTTTTGGGCTGCTTCTCCTTTCAGGGGCTTCGGGTGGTGCTTGTTCTTAGGAAGCACCTTGAGGAAGTCAACCTCTCCCTTCCCTGAAGTGCCCAGGCAAGTTCTCAGTGAGCAGTCTGGTTGCAGAGGGTCTGCGCAGGCTCTGCAGAGCTCTGAGGCAGGATGCAGGACCTTTGTCCAGCCAGGGCAGTGCTTGGCTGGCCCTGCAGCCCTCAGCTCTCAGGAGAGCCAGTGCTGGGCACTGGGAGGATGCAGGCTGGCTTGCGAAGGTAGCCTGCCCAGCCCACTGCAGTGGCTTCCTTGGGAGCCTTCCTGGACAGAGGAAATTTGCAATTCTATTCCAATTTCTCCCTTCAGCTACGTCCAAGGCAGATGCTGTCTATATATTGCCATGGTAACGCTGCGTTCTCACTCTCTATGGAATTGCATGCTGGAAAAATATTAGTTTAAAAAACTATGTCGTGTTTGTATTGACTGAAGTGGAGGCTGATAGTAGAGGATCTATTGTCCCCTGGTTGGGAAAAGTCACCAGTAACAGGCAATAAAGCCAGGCAGATTGGCCTCTGGTGACCACTTCTCACCCCACACAGCAATTGCTTCCCTATAAACCCTTCCTTGGCTCTGTTTTATTGCATCCTTTAAAACAGATATTTTTGCCTTAAATGTGCTGCCACTTTGGTCCTCCAGAGTGATGCATTGTGCTAACAGCAATTCCTTGCTGCTGAGGTGGGAGCAAGGAAGGGAAATTGTTTCCAGCTTTAATTGTGGCTCTCTCACGGGCACTCTCAAATGCTGTTGCTGCTGTGCCCAGAGCCTGCAGCCCTGGGGTGAGCTGGGCACGGCGGCCACGGTGCCAGGGCGGGGCAGCACACACAGAAACAGTCCAGTTACAGAAACAGACTCGTAACAGGATGTGCATTTGCTTTGAGTTTCATTCTCCCCTACTTCATGGTTTCCTATCAAAACTCTGGCTGACAGAAGAGTGAGACACCTATAAAAGGCAAAGGATGCTCAGAGGGCAGCAGAACCTGCAGGCTGGGGAAACAGAAGGGATTTGGGGTAACACCAGGGTGGCGTGGGCAGGAAGGGGTGTCCTGTCTAGGGAAAGGTGTACAACCCCTTGACCTCCCACTGAAGAGGGGCTTTTCCTGTATCCTTGCTCTGATTTGCTTTCTGGCAGCCTGGTGGAGGAGAATACTGGAGCAGGACGTGCATGTGGGCAACCAAGGGAGCCTGTCTTTGTCTTGCTTCCGAGTCCTTCATGGTTCCCTGCCCACTCCAGAGGTACTTAGTGCCGTGGTCGCATCCTCTTGATCTTTATTGCTACTGAAATAACCTTTCATAAAACCTGGGAGGCAAGGAGATGTCTCTGTGTGTGTTGTGCTGAAAAGCAGTAAAAAACACAATTGTGCGTTAGCAAATGGCCTCATCCCAGGGGATGTCAGACCCAGATCACTGCTCCCTGGCAGGCTTCCAGTGTGAGTAGCTCCAAGGCCAGCTCCAGCAGCTGGCCCCTGTCCCCACTCGAGGGACAGCCAGGGATGGCAGTGGCGGGAGTGGTGAAGGAAGCAGAGGCTTTCCTGCTGTACAGCACCAGGATGCCAATTAGCAACGTGAGCAGTAAGGATAGCCTGGACCTTGGGGTTGTGGCGCTGCTGGAAGTGAGAAGGGAATAAGGTGGGATGAAGGGGACCTCTCCATGGTGTTGGTGTGGGGTTGGCCCAAGGCTGTCCCTTCAAGAATCATCTCAGACCTCCCTGCTACATTCAGGCTCTGAGGCTGTGCTGACTGTCTGCTTCCGTGGCATGCATTTTGGATGCACTTGCTGCTCAAAATAGCAGAGGCAAGTGTCCTATGGGGGAGAGAGGCTGCTAGAGGAGGAAGATCAGAAAAAGGGAAGATTAATTTTTAAAGCGATGCAGCCAAGGAGCAGCCCTGGGCACCAAGAGTGAGAGAGATGCAAGCTCCTGGCTCTGGATATTTCTTGGTTGGAGAAAGCCCTACATCCCAAATGGGGTGCTCCAGGAGACCCATCTGGTCTGGGACTGAGTAGGCGCTGACAACTGAGCAGCAGTTCAGGTGCACTTGTCCTCCCATCCCTGCTGTGAGCAGCTCCAGGAGGGATGAGCCAAAGAGGTTTTGCTGGGAGAGATGCAAAGTGGAACTCAATCCGATGAGTGGCAGGATGAATCCTGAGGGCTGGGCAGCCTCCTTTGCTCTGGGAAGCAGAGGAGCTGCAGATCAGCTCCTCACCAGGCTACTCAGCACAGCATAAAAAGCCAAATCTTGTGGGTGTCCAGGCAAATCTGTTCTCTTGGCTGAGTCTGTTTCCACATTTGTGAAACAGAAATGACCTGCTGCCTTTTCTCTCTCCCGCTGGGGTTCAGGGACGTTATTTATTTATTTTTAAACTGAAGGTGATACACCACAACACTGTGTGAGTGTACAGCACTCCCTGACTGTGAGCAGCTAATGGCTGTGGCATGAAAACCCCAGAGAGAAGTTAGGAGAACAGAAAGCCTTCCGGATCCTCACTGTTACTTGCATGATCGATGCTGTTTGTAATGCTTAAAGATCTGTCGTGATGCTAACCTGCTGTAATACCTCGTAAAAGCTTACAGAGGTGCCCTGGGGGCCATCGCTGTGCTTGGGGCTGGGTTCCCCAACCTTTGGCTAAGGGCAGAGATTTTGAGATGAGCCCAAATGACACACAGCTGCTCCTGGGGCTCTGCTTGTTGGGCACCTGCAGAGAGCTGGGAGGGGTGGTGCTACCCTGTGAATGACACACCTAAAGGGACTTCGATGTATCCCTTGGCCACCTTTGCTCTTCTTGAGGGCTCTGGTCAGAACAGGCATGGGGTGGAAAAGGAGAAGAAGGTGCTGAGCCCCTTGTGCAGCTGTGTCAGCCCAGGACGTGTGTGGCCAGTGTCCCCTCCCTGAGCAGTGGGACAGTGCAGCACCCTGTAACTCCCTGATACCTTGGAGGGGACCAGCTCTCCCAGGGCTGGGAAGGGCTCTGCCCCACATTTCCTTGTTTGAGCAGTTCAGTGAGCCTGTGCTGGGGCTCAGTTTCATTCAAGCAGCTGGGTGAAATCTTGAGAAGACTTGAAAAATGCTATAAAAGTGCAGGATGAAAGGTTGCAGCTGCTCTGTCCCCCAGTGCTGAGCACAGGGGTCAGTCTGGAGTCTAAGCCTCATTCATGTTTCCATTAGCAGTCTGTGTGATGGGACACAAGCTGCTTATGGCAGTTGCAGATGCCACCAGGCTGGGAGAGATGCAAGAGGGCTGGAGAATGGGCTGAGATTTCCGAGGGGCTTGGTGAAATGGAAGGAATGAGCTGACGGAAAGGAAGTTGTTGCCTGGGGACTCAAGGAGAGTGTTTGGTGGGAGGGAATCACCAACAGCACAGATGTGGAATGGGAGCACAAACAGAGCGGGTCCTGCCCCTGCAAGTCAGAGAGGCCCTGAGGGAGAGCTGTGCCCTTGGAGCTGGGGGATTTTCCACTGCGGGAAAGTGGGCTGGGAAAGAGGCCCGCACGGGCAAGGGAGCGGCCAGATCTCTGCACCATGGTGGCCTGGGCAGGCAGAGATGGGGTTCATCTGCTGTGGGAGGGGTTCAGGTCAGAGTTTTGTTAATGGTCCTTGAGGCAGGAGCAGTGAGGTGCTGGAACCAGGCACAGGGTAGTGTCAGCCCCTGTCCTTGAAGGAGCAGTGTGTGCATCTGCCTGGATTGATGGAGGGTGGCAGAGGTACTGCTGTGGGGTGCGTGACCTTGCAGCCTTCATTTCTCCGCTTCCCTGATTATTATCTGGCACTGCCGGCTCCAGCTGGGGTCAGGACTCTGGGATGAGGGCTATGGAGCTGCTGGGAGGGGAGCCATGCCCTTGGGGGCCAGCGCTCTGAGGCAAGGGCAGGAAGGCAGAGCAGGGAAGACCATCGAGGGAGGGACACATCTCATGGACAATACAAGTACCAACCTCATGGGGCACCAGGGCAGGGGCAGTGCTTGTGGCAGGCACCACAGGAGCACGGATCCATCTCCATTAGCCCCTGCAGTCACTTCCCAGAGCTGTGGGCACCTGCTCTGTGCTGGCCCTGATGGGCCAGGGCACATTTTGCCGCTGGTGGGTGCAAATGCAGGAATTCATCTCACAGACTTCCCCTCTGCATTTTTAAAAGCGGGATTCCGGGGAGCAGGGCAGTTAGGATTTCTCCCTCAGCGGGAGAGCAGAGCTGAGCTGAGCCACAAGGACAGGAGTCACATGTGTGCTGAATAGCTGATGCTTTGCAACGGAGTAGGGATAGAGGGATTGCGCTGTCTGCTGCTTCCCACTCCTGATAAATCAGTGCCCAGGGAAATATCATTCATGTTGGCTATATTTAATAAATTAACTCTCAGCATTTGTGCTCTCTGAGGTTGTTACTGAGTTAGTGTAGCTCCAAACCCTGAAAAGGGAAAAGACACATCCGACCCCCTGGGAATGGATAAGCCATCCAAAGCTAGAAACCAAATATAAACCCAGACTATGCAAATCCAGTCTAACGAACCCTGCTGCAGCACAGACATCCCATCTGGGAGTGGGATGATCCACAAGCAATGTAGCAAAGGGACTGATTGTTTTAATGACTTTCCTCTTCCCAGGGAGAAATGGGAGGGGGGTTTCTGAAACTGGAGGGTGGCAAATGAAAATTCACTGTCTCTCCAGCAGCAGTGTGAGATTTGGGGTGCTGGGGGGGCAGAGGAAGTCAGCCTGAATGAACTTGAGGATGCTTTCTGATGTTAAATCCGTTGAATTAGCGAGGAAAGAGCACACCCTGTGTTTCTGCTTTCAAGTCACAGTGCAGAAATACAACCAATCTACTGGGCAGTTCCCCAGACACATCAGTCCTTATTGAAGCTCTGCTGTGTGGAACAGGGCAGAGCAGTTTGGCTTCACTAGGAAAGGGCATGGAGGCAGTGGGTGAGCAGCTGAGCAGCAGGGATCCGGCTTTCTGGGCACTGCAGACTGTAATTTATCTCCATGAGGAACTGAAGGGGGTTCAGAGGGGAAAAATGTCATGAAGTTAAATGGCAGTGTTGCCTCGGCATCCTTACAAATAAGCTTTACCTGCTGTTCGTTCCCATCTTGGTTGCAAAGGCCATCATTTACCTGAACAAAGACGGGGAGGGATGCTGGGAGCAGTTGTCAGGGAGCACACAGAGCCAGTCCCTGAGGGAGGGGAACTGTCAGGGGGCCCTGAGACACAGACCCACTTGGGGATTGCCACCAGCCCCACTGCTGAAGTACCCTGAGGATGCTCAGCAAGCATGCAGGGAATGGAGGCTGGGATGGGCTGCATGGGCAGCAGATCCCAAGGTAGCTGGTTCTACCTGTGCCTTCTGGTGCTACAGTTTTTGGGCTGCACTGTCCCAGAAGATGCTTTGGAGAGAGGGCAGAGCCTGGTTTTGGCATGTGCAGGGACTGGCCATGTCTAGTCCGTGGCTCTTTGGTGTTTCTTCATGTTTCCATGCTGCTTTGCCTGTGCTCTGCTTCTGGCTAAAGCTGTGGGATGCTGGTGCTCTGAGGACAGCAACACCTTGGGCTTTGCAGGCTGAGGTGTAAGTCCTGGCTTTCGGGTTGGTCAGTTCTAAATCGAGCCTCTCTGCTCTCTCTCTCTCTGCAGTACCAGAGATGCCTCAACTTCCAGTTACACGTTGTAGCCAGAGTAATGTTAGGTATGTTTAAAGGAAGGTGACATGGGAGTCCTGCTGGGAACCCTCCCTCACCAGGAGCTCGAATGGGTGCCATTACCTCCGGCGTGGCCCTGGGGATTTTCCAGGCAATCTTTGCCAAGGAACCTTTAAGACATTTGGAGAAAACCCCTCCTGAAGCTGTGATTTTTCCCTGCCCTTAGCTGACTCCAGGGCTGTGGTCCATCAGGAGGTAGGCACCCTTTGTGGTGACAGTTGTTCCTAAAACGTGTGACACACCCTAGTGCTTCGTGCTTGGGATTTACAGCCTGACTGACCAGGCTTTTGCTCCCACTGAGAGGGTCAGGTCCTTCTGGTTTGGAGGCCCATCCCCGGCAGCCTGCTGTGCTCTCTGCATGCCGGCCGTACTGGAAGCCGGGGGAGTCATGGGGCTGCAGAGCCCAAGTGTGGGTTTCAGTTTAGTCACTGGGGCTGAGGAACCTCTATTCATTCCCGCCTGCATTCATCTGTGTCCTAGTAACGGTGCTCTCCCAACCTCCTTCCCAACACAGGCACACACGGCTGGATAATGGCAGGAGCCCGGCAATCTCGGCGCTGAATAGCGCTGTAATTACGAGGCTATAATGGCGAGCTGGAACTCATTAGCCATTATCAGCCGTTTCAGCAGGACAATGGCAGCACCCCGGGGTGCTCGGCTGCGCTGGCTGCAGCCGGTGGCCCTACACGCTGCTCGGCGGCCCCGAGGCCAGCCCGCCGCTGACCTTGGCCCCTCGCACGGCTGCAGAGCCCGGTGGAGGGAAGCTGTGCCTCTGGATGGGAATGATGGACTGTGTATTCAGCCGGTCGTGTGACATGAGGCATTCCTGCTCTCTGGTCCTGCTGTGAGGGCTCAGGGAGTTAGAGACCCCCGTGGTCCTGCCCAAGCACCCCAACCTGCTCCATGGTGGCACTCTCCAGCCTCCTTCCTTCCCTGGCTCCAGCAGCTCATCCTTCGCTTGACTGACTCCTCCTCCTGTAGTTTGTTTGTTTTCCTCTTGATTTCTGTGTTGGTGTTCAGTGCGGGCAGTGGGTCTCCAGCACGGGAGCCCTCCCTGGGCCTTGCCTTGGCATAGTCATCCTCCATCCCCAGCACATGCCTTGGGCAGGTTGGCCTTATGGCAAGAAACAAATGCTGCCATGCTTTGTGATGCTGGTCGGGGAGACTCTCTCCCACAGTGAGGGCTGCACAGAGATTCCCAGCTCTGCAGACTGTGGGTCCCAGGGCTGATGGTCCTGCTTTTCCTACAGTAATCATGTCCTGTAATGAGGAAAGGCACTGCAAAGCTGACTGTGAGGTGCAAATCTCTGCAGCTTCTGGCTTGATGTGTTTTAAAGCAGGATAATCCTAGCAGGAACATGCTGGAGAGCATGGCTGAGGAGAGCTGGGGAAGGTGTAGCCAGCCGGTTGGGAGCAGAGGCCCTGCCATGTGTGTCCAGCAGTGGGACACGTTGTCCTGGTGCTCAGCAGAGCCTGGGCAGGACCGAGGCCTTGGGATGGGTGTAGGTACTCATTATTTCCACCAGCAGGATGAGCAAGGAGGGGCAGCATCTCCTTTCTGGCTGGATTGCCTGTTACTGTGCTCACCCAGGGCTTTTGAATGAGAGAGTGATGCCACAAAGCAGCTTGTCCTGTGCAAGCTTCTCTTGGCAGGTGAAACCTGAGTGTGGCTTATTCTCCAGGTAGAAGGTGTGAAATGGCTGTGCACTGAACCGGTTGTGATGCAAGGATAATGGCAAGAGCCATTGTGTAAGTGTCTCACATGTTAAGTGTCCTGCAGCTGAGTATTTGGAGGGATCCTGCTGTTCTGGGGACTTTTGTTCGTTATCCCTGCCTTCTCTGAACAACTCTGTGTATTTGGGATGATCCTGCCAGATGTTAGCTGCATTTGCAGAATGGGGTGACATGCATTCCAGGGGGGATATCTGGAATGGGAACAGGGAGGAGCTGGACAGTCGCTGCCTCTTGTTGCCTTATGGTCCATGAAAGACGCCAGTTTACACATCCATGGCCAGCCACACCTCTGTGTGCCCAGGCACTGCTGGTCACTGAGGGCAAGGATCCCCTCTGGAGCCAGGGGCCGCTCCTGGTGAGGTGTCTGTGTCTGTCTACCACAGAATTGCACTGTCCTTTGGGCCCTGCCTGCCAGTTTTGGGGAGGTACTGGGGAGGCCCAGTGCCTGGCCACCTCCTCCGTGCTTCTGTGCTAATTTCTTCCTCTTCTCTCTGCAGGGAGCTCAATGGCAACAACATAACACGAATCAACAAGAATGACTTTGCTGGGTTGAAGCAGCTCCGTGTCCTGTGAGTCCCTGATGAGGGGCCTGCTGCCCCCACCTTGGTGGATATTGTGCTTGGTTTGTGGCCTCTCCTAAGGATGCTAGAGTTGCTCAGCCTCTTTCCTGTGGGCTTCAGCCAGCAGGGCTGGAGGGTGTTGTGTTGGGCTGAGTGTAGTGGACTTCCAACTGGGAGAGAGTGGGAAGAATATGGGTTGTGTTGAGGGGGTAATGGGAGTGGGATGCCCTGGGTCAAAAGAAGTAATGGGCGCACTGGGGACTACTTTTCCAGAAAGCTGACCCCTTCTCTCTGCAGGCAGCTGATGGAAAACCAGATCAGCATGGTGGAGCGTGGGGCATTCGATGACATGAAGGAGCTTGAGCGGCTGTGAGTGCCTGGTCATGGAGGGAGGTTGGTGAGGGGCTGCTGGATTTAGTTGCAGAGAGCATCCTTTCCTTTTTTCCTTAAAGCCTAATGTGTCGGTGCTGCCTGACTTCAAACAGCTTCTCTTCTGCGTGCAGTGGTATTTTACAGTTTGGGAAGTAGACCTATTTCTGTTTCTATAGATCTTAGAGTCCTTTCTGATGCTTTTGAAGTGAGGAGCAGGTTAAACACAAATGACTTTTGCTGTATCAGCTGTGTCCCGTGTGTTAGTGAGGGAGCTGTAAGTTCTGGTCCAGTACTCAGTAAAATAGCTCAGCAGTTTAAAAATCCCAAGCTGCTCGAGCAAATATGAGGAGCTGAACGAGCAGCAGGTTAAGAATGCAGTTAAGCAGCAGTCAGCAGTTAACAGCTTGGAGTCGTCTCTGCATGTAATTACAACATTGTGAGGATGTCTATTAGTGCCCCATTGGTTGTCCCTGCCTGGGACTGTGGTGAGCAGGGTGGGGCTGTCCTTGCCAGGTGGGATGCTCTGCTCTATAGGCCTCTCTGAGCAAGCTAAAGCACCTAGCTGTGCCTGATGCATCCAGCTGGGTTGCTGGTGGGGTCATTGCTTTGTACCCCAAACCCTGACCCTTTTCTTCTTTCCCTGCAGACGGCTGAACCGCAACCAGCTGCACACCCTGCCCGAGCTTCTCTTCCAGAACAACCAGGCACTCTCGCGGCTGTAAGTGCCCTCTGTGCCCGCAGGGCTCCCTGCCCAGCAGTGCTGTGGGCTCACCTGGGGGACTGCCATGGGGTTTGGAGGGGCACTGATGTCTCGGGAGGGTGCTGCTCCTGGGAGGATGTCGTGCTGGTGGTTACTGGTATTTTGTCCCAATGAAGGCTCGGCATGTGGCAGGGGAATGCACCCTGTTTGTGTGACCTGAGCATGCACCAAGGTTCGACGTGGGCTGTGACTTGCAGATGATCTGAGACTGGCAGTGTTAAGGATGTCCTTGTAACACATGGGGATACGGGATGAGGTGCTGGCAGTCTGGGCTGGGTCTGGCATCGCAGAGTTGAGGTGTGCCTGCACAGTGTCAGGTGGAGAGGTGCTGTGAGCCCCTCAGCCTCCTCCCTGGGTGTGGATCACAGGCTTTGGAGCAGGGGTCCTTTATACACCAGCCCAGGTTGTCATGAAAGGAGGGTGAAGGAGGGTGTCCCTAATGGAGGGTCACATTCTGCCCAGAGACCTCTATGGGGCACAGACAGCCCCACAGCCCTGCTCAAGAGCTGCCTTTCTGTAGGTGTCTGGAGAAGGAGGGGGAAGCCCTGCCCGGCGCAGATCCAGCCCTTCATGCCTGCTGCCCCCTCCCTGTATTGCTCTACCTGTCCCCATCCCTGCCTGTCCCTCTGCACTTGCAGAAACAACTCCAGGGACTGTCTCTTGCTGTGCAAGCCCCAGCTCCACAGATCTCTCTGCTCCTCCTCCCTCTGTGCAGCAGCAGGCTGCCTGGGGAGGTCTGCTGGGGTTTTTATAAATATTCTCTGTTCCATATTGGCTTTCCCTTGCCTGGGGCTGTTTTGCTCAGGCAATGGTGCTTTCAGCAGTGCCAGCATTGTTCAAACAAAGTGTTTACAGGCTCTCAGCTATGTCAGGCACCACATACATTGGGAAGGGTGCTGTTCCCACAGGAGGAGGAGAGGATGTATGCCAGACTGGGGCTGGGTGCTCTCCATCACTCAGAGAAGCAGCTTATACCCTGTGGATTGGGGTGGTAGCTCCCAGGACACAAGCTTTCTGCTTACTGCGTCTTGTATCTCCATTGATCAGCTGTGACATGAGGATGCCAGGTCCCTGCTGGGGCAAGGCAGGAATGGATGAAATAACTAAATGTGCTGAGACATTCCCAGGACAGGCGTGGCCATGTTGGGGCCAGGCAGCCCTGCCTGTGAAGTCAGGCTCTGGCTGAGCCGTTTTCTTCCAACAGTGCCAGGGAGTCAGTCCCAGAGTCCAGCCTGAGGCGTGTAACGAAGGGTTAAAACGCCGTGTGGGTTGCCAGCATGGGATGTGTGAAGTGGTGGACAGGCGCCAAAGATGAGCCTAGGTAATGGCAGCTGATAGCACAGGCGTTCAATTAATTATCAAATGGCATTTGTTGAGCTCAGCTGTGCCATATTGTGGCGCCAGCAAGGGCCCATCCTCCTCCAGCCGCCCATTGCATAACAGAAACACGGGCAAGGGAATTATTTTACAAATATTAATGTTTCCCTTTTAATCTTCTCTAGAATTTAATACCAGGCTCTTTCAGCAGCTCCTAACAATTCATTGTGGAGATGCAGGAGAGCAGCACGTGTGTCTCCTATGCATACAGTGTGCCCCTGCACAGCTGCCAGGCTCGTGTGGAGCCAGGACTATGCCACGGTGCGCAGGGGGCTGTGCACACCACCGTGGGTTTAAGAGGGCTATGCAAGATCCTCCTTGCAGCCACCTTATGTGACAGGTGCATTTCAGCCTCTTCCTGTTGTTTTATTGCTTACTGCAGTGTGGTGGTTTTTTCAAACCTATTCCCTCCCACCCTGTCTTGAAGTTGTTTTCTGGCCACTTCTGCCATGGCAAACTGCCTGGATAGCAGCACCTGGATAGGAGCTTTTCTTGTTCAATCTGGGGCTGTGAACATGAGCTCAGATTTTGCAGCTCCTCGACTATAGCCGGTGCCATGTCTTGGGGAGCTTTGATGCATGAGGACCCTTGGAGCAGAGGGTCCCTGTGATGAGCTGTGGGACTGGGGACAGGGGACACACTGAGCCACCTGCCAGCCTCCTCTGCAGCACATTCCCCCACACAGATTAGTGAGGGTAGGGGTGCAGTGCTGGGGTCTGCCTGGAGAGCAGGAGCCAGTGTCCTGGCAGATCCTTGAGTTCTGCATTTGTGCACCAGAGCCCTATGAGCCAGAGGATCTGCTGCTCCCTCTCCTCGAGGCTGCCTGTTGCTGAGGTGCTCAGGGGTGTTTTAGGAGGATGGTGGGGCAGGGGGTGCCCTGCCCTGGGTGGCTTGCCTAGACACACGTGCTGGCTTAGCAGGAGGTGGGATCTGGACCAGTGCTAGTCCAGCCAGTGCGGGAGGTCATAAGGACACTCTTAAATTGCTGCAAACCCGGGTCAGGCTGCAGGGATATGAGTCAGTGGGGAACAGGTTTAAGCTAAATTGAAATCAGCTTTCCTTGAATGGAATTGGAGCCTCCCCACTGGGCTTTGCACTTGTTTAACTGCTGAAATGGATCTGGGGTGGCCCCACTGCTCAGGACCCCCTCCCTGCCCAGATACAGTCTGGGCCCTGTGCTGGTCTAGGAAAAGAAGGCTCTTACCAGCACCATTTTCTTGCAAATCCTGATCTCCAGACCACTTCCAGCAAACAGGCTTCCCCTTGACCTGCTGTCTGCAGTCACCCATGGCATGCTTCTCAAGTTCTGGAGTCCCTGCTAGGTCCTCATGTCCTCACACCATTGTACTGGGAGGTCTTGAATTAACACAAACTGACTGAATGAGTCAAGCTGAGATCTGTTTAGTTGGGAAATGTGGCTGTCAGGTGGCAGCTGAAGCAGAAAGCCAGGGGTAGATGCAGGAGTTGCCGGAGCTTGCTTAGACGGGCCCTTGGGTGCTGGCCTGGATGCTCCAGCCTTTTCCAGACGTAGTCTTGATGCATCTTTTTCAGCACATCAGTAACACAGAAGATGAAGCCAAGTCTGTTGAATTAGAGGTATGTGATACCCATAGAGCAGTTTCCCACTGTACCTTTCCCATTGAACCTGATGAAAATTTTTCAGGAGCACAAGAGGTGTCCCTCAGGTTCAGGTTGGAATGGAGAGCTCTTTGTCCACCTCCTGAGGGTCAGAGCCTAATCCATGCTGGTGGCACTTTGTGGTCTCCCAGGCCAGCTTGAGCTACAATTAGTTAAGTGGAACTTGGCTGTAAAGAGCATTTGTGCATCGGGATAATGAAAAGGGTTGGAGTTAAACCAGATCCGTCGGGACTTAAATAAACTGGGGAATGGCAGGAAAGGGCCAACGGAAAGCAAACCTCAAATGAGGCATGGGGGAGGTGAGATGCCTGGAGGGGAATGTTATTCCCTTGGAATTTGGGAATATTGAGCTGACACCTGCCCAGAGCCCATTTCAGTCTGAGATTGT
>WEKY01007147.1:771098-848887 GCA_013390045.1 Picathartes gymnocephalus
GGGGTGGGGTGGGGGGGTTCCTTGGCAATGGGGGCAGGAGGCAGGGGGAGACTCCCTGCATGGCCTCCTTTATTTATGTCCCCCGCAATGAGTGGATAACTCATTAAGCAGTCCTGGTGGCTGGAAATGGTGCTGATCTGAGGTTTCGCTGGAGAGCGCCTGACCTCAGTGACCCATTCTCAAACTGGGTTTAATTAAACTGTCAGCACTGGACGGAAGAACAAAGCCTGGTGGGCTCGGGGGGGAAAGCTGCGGTCCCCCAGCCGCTCACTGGGGAAGAGCACCTCTCCTGCGAAGTGGAGAGCTGATAAAAAGATGGATCTTTCCTTCCACTGAGGATTACCCAGGCAAGAAGATGCCCTCTTCTATTGCAGTGTCCAGTGTTGGTCCCCAGTGTGCCACAGCCATAAACATCTTGGCTCAGCAATGGTGCTCCAGTACAGCCCTGATGCACAGCAGGAGCCAAGGGGATGCTGGTAGACCTTCCTTCACCATCTCTCCCAAGCTGGCAGGAGTTGTGGTTTTTTTGGGTTTCCCAACAAGCCCCCAACAGAAAAAGCAAGCAGTTTCTCTCTGCTTCTTTGGGAAGAGTGGGGTGGAAGGATGAGAAAGGAGTTTTGTAGCACTTTCTCCCTTCTCTGCTCACCTCCCCTTAAAACCTCCTCCTGAAGCTGTTTCTAAGCCCCTTTGGGAGTTCTGGATGGAGGATGCAAGGAGGAGAGAGGAGTCTGGAATGGCTGTAGCAGCAGGGTGAGGACGGAAATGCTGCAGGCGCATCATCAGGGAGGCAAAGACGTGGGCTGTTGAAATGTGCTAAAGGCAACCAGGATGGCTATAAATAAATAGTTTTCTCCAAGGGAAGCCGAGCTGATGTGAGGGAGGAGAGGAGCAGTGGGTGCTTGGCTGCGAGGAGCTCTGGGGAGTTGCTCCTGCAGGGGAGTCACAATCCCGGATGGATATATCCCCAGGGGAGTGGCTGTCCAGTGGTTTCCTTCAACAAAAGCTGCAGTAGCTGCTCCTTGCTCAGGCAGAGTAGGAGCTGAGAGAGAGTGAGCAGAGAGTAGGGAGAAAAAAGTCTTGTCTCCAGAAAGAGGGAGATTTAGGACAGGGGCCGCAGACCGTCAGTTTCTGTCAGACCCACGCCAGCAAAAATGGTGAAGGAGATGGTGCCACATCTTAGCTGGCAGCCAAGCCCAGGGGGAAGGGCTGCCGTGCTGCTCTCAATCTGTAAGGGCAGGGACTCCCTGGAAACAGCATTAACATCTCAATCAGGGCTGGTGACTTTCTGAGCCGGGGACATGTGAAATGTTGTAGGAGCTGGGGGGATTGTCACGCTCCTGTGAGACTCTTCTCCTGCAGCCAGAGCCTGCAGAGGAGTAGCTATGCTCTATAGCTGCCTGTGTCTGGGTGCTGACAGAGGCACCAGAGGCTGGCCCAGACCCACTGTGGACCCAGGCGTATTTAAAGATCTGGGTGATGGTGGAGTTTTGAGCTGAGTGGCAGAGAGCTGGGTGTGTTACCTGGTTAGGAGAAATGATATTATGGCAAGCCCTGGGGCAGGCTCCTTGCACCACCCCTGTATTTGGCTAAACCCAGCCCTAATTGCCTTTAGAAAAGCAGGCAGAGAAAAATGGAGGGCTGCTAAATAACTTGAGAAAATGCAAATGACATCCTTCAAGAAGGAGAGGATCACAACCACGCCAGAGGAAGCTGTGAGCTGAGTAGTAGCAAAACAGGGTGACAAGTGAAAAAGGAGCTGTCAGAGAAAGGAATAACAAAACGGGCCCCGCTCGGATGGGGCTGGCTGCGCGTGGGAGGTGTTGCTTGCGAGACTGTACTAGTGACCGTTCCTGTTCGGGCTGCACCAGGAAAACCCCTGGGTAGGGAAGGCAGAGATAGAGAAAAAAACATGTGCTTGGTGATGGCTGGATAAAGGAGCGGTCCCGTGCCCCCACAGTGGGTAGTCATGCTGGTGCCAGGTGGGAGGTGTGGGTGCCAGATGGGGACGCTCTCTGGGAAATGCATGTGCCACAGCTTTGCTCCCTCCCAGTGGCAGAGACTTGCCTGAGCCCCGTTTTCAATTTAGTGGGCGATATTTGGTGACTGTCTGCCGGTTGGCTCCCTGGAAATGCTGTCACTGTGGTGGGCTGGCTCTGGCTGTGCCCTGGCTCTCCTGTGCCAGACACCCACCCCTGCCTCCCACGGTCACTCCTGCTGGGGCTTTGGTTGAGGTTTGCTCCCTCCAGCAATGTTTTGTGCTGGTTCTGGAGCTCGGCAAGTGCCCGGGAGCCTGCAGTCGCTGCGTGGGAAGGGGCCTGTGGGCACAGCATTGTGTTTTCATCTTCCCGTGCTGGAGCAGGGTTGCCTTGGCTCCCTGGGCACGTGCCCCTTTTCTCTCTGCACAGGTGTGTATGTGCTGATGTTCTGTGCAGAGGTCTGCAGTCCAAGCGCAAAGTGCCAAGGTCAGAGCAGAGGGCAGCTTTCCTGGAGCAAACCTCCCTGCTTCCCCTTCCCCAGCATCCCTCATTTTGTCCCAGCTCCCCCTCTAGCAGCATCCCCCTCCCCTTGCCGGGTGAGGGCCAAGTGTCCCCGCTGTCACCATGCCCACGTTTTGGACACCGGGTGCCGTACCCCATCGCGCTCCCCGACAAAGCTCCTTCTGTTGGGGACAGAGCAGGGCTGGGGGGGCCAGGCTGGGATGTGTCCCCCCGAATACCAATGAGGAGGGGCAGCGTGTTTACCCCTGTAGCTGGGGAGAGGGGGGAGCTGCGGGGTCTGTATGCTGCAAGACACCCCCCTACACCAGCTGGGGGGAGGGGGAAGGGGAAGGGAGGCCTCTCTGCAGCCCCCGGGAACAAAGAGTCAGTGTGGCTCGTGACAGCTCTAAGGAAACGCAGGGAAACAAATGTGCCACTAATAGGTGGGGAGGTTACCTAGGGAAGGATGCTGCCAGGCGGGCGGGCGGCCAGCCCCCTCCCCGGCGGGCTGCCAGGCGCTGAGGGACTGCTCCTGGCACCCCAGCCTTGGCGGGGCGCAGGGGGCTACAGAACAGCCAAGCTGGGGCAGGCTGGCACATCCTTGTGCTTCTGGCCTGTGGGGACAGCATCCTTACAGATACCTCTGGGGTTTTGTGCTGGGTAACCGTGCTGGGAAGGAGCACCCTTGTGCAGGGAGCTGCTCACTGCCTGCTGCTCTCCCCCTTCTTCCTCCATCATTAATGTGCCACAGATCTCAACCGTTTTTTTTTGGTGGGGGGAAGTAAGACTACTTGGGGAATCCTGAGTGCGGACACCCTCAAAGCCTCACAAATTAAACACATTCTTCAGATCTCTTTATATTTAAGCACTTCCATAACCATTTTAGGAGTTGACCCGCAGTCTCTAGAGGCACAGGAATGCTGGGATGAGGGTAGCAACCATGCCCCAACCTGCAGATGAGCAGCCTCCCTCTGTGCTTCCCACCAGCCTGGGTCCTGTCCCACTGGGATGGTGGTGCAGCCCCTGCACAGGGATGCCCCAGCTCTGTTCTGTGCCATTATCCTGCCAGCGAGCCGGGTCTGCCAGGAGTGGGCATTGCCAGACGGCTGCCTGGAGATAATCTGCCCCATTCCCTCCATGCACCCCGTTGTGCTCCTGACTCACGGCCGGCTCCAGTTTTCTGGCTGTTGAGATGCTTCCAAGGTTTCCCAGGCAATGCATGGGGTCAGGCCCCACTCCCGGGGCTCTCTCCTTGAGCCACTGGTTCTGCTGGGCTCACCCTCTGTCTTGCTTTGGGTGCAGGCTTGGATTTGGCTTTTGTGATCTTATTAAAGCAAAGGGCGCTGAGTCTATGGTGAGTTGCAGCTTCCAGCCCCCTGCCTCTTTCAGCAAAGTCCCTCCCTCCACATGGCATCATGCAGAGCGTCCCTGTCCAGCTTCCCAGTGATGCACTGGCAAATGGGAATTTGCAACCCATGGGAAAAAGCAATGAAAAATCAAGTCTTCCTAAAGCTGAGCAGCAGTGCTAATTACACAGCTATTAAAACACAGGAATTATTTATTCCCTGCTTGCCTCACAGCTCATTGCCTGCATTGTCCTACATTCAGCCTTTGGCCACCTTTGGTCCCCTGAAAGAGTTAAAAGAGCACTTGGAGGAGCTGATCCTTTTGTCCATCCATTTTGAGCACCGAATAAAGGCATTTCCTTCCTCCTGTTTTCACAGCTCAAATAGTAGAAGGGTTCAAAGTGATATTAAAGAATCGTGAGTAGAATCCGCCTCTGGTAATTTGAGTTCCAGAATGTGGAAGAAAAACGTCTTATGCAGTGATTTGAGGCTAAGTTATAACTTGGTACCGCTGCATGTGCATCCCACAGATGTGTGAATGTGCAGAGCCAGGTAATTAACCTGCGTTTGCTGGTTGATCTTCCCGTGGGTGGGTGCTGGAACCCCTCATCTCTCATGCTGGGACTGCCATGAAAACAAGCTGTCAGCAGTTCCCAGCACTGCTTCCAACAGGGTGCCTGTGCCGTGTCCTTTTTCTTCTGCTCCCAAGGGACCCGTGGTGCTTTTGGCATTGGTGTTGGACCACACAGCCTGCAACCCCAACACCAGCAATTGGGCTCGGTGGGCTCTACCTTCTTGCCCAAGCAGGATGCCTGCAGCACTGGGATGCTTTATCCAGTGCTGTAGGTGGGTAAAGTTCCCCATGCTAAGTGCTGTAAGGGCCAAACAGATGAGTGCAAGTGGGAAAGGTGCCCCTTTGCACACCCGGGGGGTTTCCTGGTGCAGCAGGGCTCCTAGGCATTGCCAAGGGGAAGCTGTGCCCTGCCTGCAGGGATGAGCTGAGGGTGTCCTGGTTTGGTGAGCCCATTTCCCTGTGTGTGCTGGTTGACATCCACATGCAAGGGAACCCTGCTGGCAGTGTGTTGGGGATGGTTTTGGGGAAGTGGGGATTCATTTTCCAGATTCTCATCTGTGTTAAATTAATTATCATCTCAGGCTTATCCTCACTTAACCAGCGAGACACAGACTTCTGTGGTTGGGACTCCCACTGCCCTGCCAGAGCTAAGCAGAGTATGGATTAGGGGGTCTTACCAGCTGCCTTCCCTGACCTTTCCATGGGTGTTGCAGCCCTCTTTGCCCACAGAGGCTTTCGTCCTCATTTGTGTCTATTTCCCTTCAGGATAGGAAAAGCTGGATTAATTTTTACTGCTCCCAAGGGAGCTGTTGGTAACTGAAGACATCCCGCTGTCTTGTTTTCTCTAAACTGGGAGGCAGGAAATGGCAGGGAGGGTTTAGAATGGTTTCCTCACCCCTCCTTCTCCCTCTCTGGTCCTCGCTGCCCTTCCAGTGGGGGATGGCATTTGAGGCAGAGCTCCTTGAAGAGAAATAAAGTGGCACAGACTTTCTGCAGGCCTTGGGGCTGGAGGAGAGAGGTTTCCCTGGGAGGTGCAGCTGGAAAGAGCTTGACTGTCCTCTTGAGTGTTTGGGAAATGGTAATTTTGGGATTCTACGGAGGAGTGAGAGGTGTTAGTTATGTTGCATGGACAGAGTATTAAATGTGGAAAGCCCAGGAAAAGCTCTCTTCCATCCTGGAGCTGGGAGTTCTCCACTTCCAGACCCCTCCCATGGCAGAACTGGGAAAGGGACTTGGAAATTCTGACCCTGTGTCTCCCCACACCTTCCCATCCCTGGTATGACACTCAAAGGGACTTCTGTCCACCTAGAAGTCCCAGAGATGGGTGGGTGCTTCATCCCCTCTACTTTACCCCATCTGGGATGCTTTTTCCCAGGGGGCACCATTGGCTGGTCACTATGTGACAGAGACTTGCAGTGGCAAGAGCGGCCTGGAGATGAGGGTTGAAGTTGACCTCATCATGGCACCCTTTTGGGATGTTTGCCTGGGGCCTGGTGATTCTTCTTGCCATGGACCAGCACATACCCAGTAAAACATGCAGCTCTGTGTTTTGCTGGGTATGTGCTGGTCCGAGGCAAGAATGGTGGAAATGCAAAATTGGTGTGGATTGGGGGGTAGGTATTCAAGCCCAGAGATACTCCACAGCAGCTCCTCTCCATTGCACAGCCAGGCTGTCACTGCCCGGCAATTAATGCTACTAATTACCAATCATAGAGATAAAGTCGGAGCCGTGTAGCAGGAGTGGGGATCTGTGCTTGTGGGGTAAACAGGAGCAAGGCAGTGAGGAGCAGGCAAGGGGGCTGGCTGCATTCCCAGGACTCAGCGGTGTTTCCAGCTCTTGCTGTCTGACCGGAGGCATTTCCACCTCCCGGTGTTGTCGTCCCGCTCCAGCTCGCTTGTTCTCCTCCCCACGGGCTCAGCATGTTGCTCATTCCTGCATCCTACGATTTCACAGCATCCCCGCAGCCGGGTGCTAATGAGATTAGACCCAAGCTTTAAGATGTCTCTCTCTATCCTTTGCCATCCAATTACACAGCTCGCATGGTATCTGATTGCCTGCGAGAGGGGAGGACTGGGGCTGGCTGGGATGGGAGGATGCAGCTGGTCTTTCTGGGTATCAGCCCCACCGTGCTGAGTGATTTTCTTTCTTTTCTTTTTTGTTTTTTTTTTTTTTTTTTCATTCTTCCCTTGGCTTTGAGCTGCTTCGTTTGGCTTTTTCATCGCTTCTCGATGTGGCGGCTGGGCAGAATTTGTTTAAATTAACTGCTTGAATGGCAGCGTTTGTGTGTGTTGGTGGGGGGGAGCTCTCAGACAGCACCAGAATGGATGAAGGGGATTAAAGGTGCCTAATGGGTTCCAGATGGGCATCCTGGACTGGGAAACACCCCCACAACCCCAACCCCAGCCAGGGGCCGCTGGTAAGGAGCTTGGGGCTGGGAATTGGGATGCTACAGCGGGCGGCTGCCTGGTTCTCCTGCGGCAGAGCGGCTGCCCCGAGCATGTGCCCGTGGGACTGGGGTGCCCTGAGGCTCCCCAGGGGCTGTGACTGCCCAGCCCTGCCAGGGGTGGGCAGGCAGTTGCACCACAAGAAGGACCTTCCCTGGCTGGCCCGGGGCATGGGGTGCATCAGGCTCATTCTCCCTCCTGCAAGTTCTGGAGATGTGGGGCTGGGGACAGCCACTTTGTGTGCAGGTCCAGCTTTCAGAGGTGCCTCAGCTCAATCATTAGTTGACATTGCAAATACAGACCACTGGGGCAGCACCATTGGCGTGCCAGTTTCTGCTCTGCAGTCTTGGTTGCAATGAGGAATGATAACATTTAGTCTTTGTTGCCCTCCCCCTGGACTCTAGCTCAGGGCGCTCGCTCAATCCAGCATCCCCACCACTGCAGATGTCAGCATACTTTTCCAGCATTATTTACAGATGGAAAACTGAGTCACAGAGACAGGAACTAAATTGCCTGTGTGGCCCTGCCAGTTGCATTTCCCAAATCTGTAGGGGTTAGAGCCATGGTGACAGCCCTGCCTGTCTTTTCCAGGGCTCTACTTCCCACCAATGGCCAGATTTCTCCAGAAATCTGTTGCCACTCCAGACCTGCTACATGGTGCCAGGGCTGTGTGTTTGCAGCCTGTCTGGTGGCAGAGCCTTTATTGGAAGCATGTCAGTCCCAAATGAGATGAAGAGTGTGGAAGTAAAGGGCTGCTGGGGATTGGTGTCTCTGCCAGGGACCTCAAGGTCATTGCTTTTGAGTTTTATTAATGGCTGAGAGCAGGAGGAGGACATAAACTGTGAGACAGTAATCTACTGGGAATATCACCTGTGCTGTAGGTCAGCACATCATTTTGTGGGAGATTTTAGCTTTTTAGAGGGAGCAGGGCTACAGAAGCGGCCAGGTTTAATGGAAGTGAGCAGCACATGGAACCTTTTGCTATTGAAAGCTGGCAAAGCCCTGGTCCTGGTGGGAACAAGCCCACTCACCCTGAAACAGCTTTTTTGTGAAGGCAGTGGTTTGCTCTGGTGTGTCCAGCCACATCCAAGCAGATGGCTGAGCCAGGGAATGAGGCAAGGCTCAGGAGGGAGACCCACAGCCATGAGGGAAGTGGCAGAGGAGGGTCCTAGCTGGGTGTCACAGGGACACACAGGGCGGTTGGGAAGTGCTGGCCAACCACCATCACCTGCTGACCCTCGACCAACGCTCTGTTGGCCACCCCTCCCAGCCCGTGCTTGGCCCCACATTCCCCCACCCGGCTCGTTTCCTTCCACAAGTATTGAGAAAATAAACATCACAGCCAAAAGGGGACATCCCTGCATCCCTCTACACACAGCTGCCTCCCCAGGGAGCCACACAAGTGGTGACCCTGCATTCCTCAGTCTGAGGGTTAACTGAGAGAAAGCAAATACTGGCTTCTCCTGGGGCTGCTCCAGCCTGTGCCTGTGGCCAGGGCTGCCTCTTGCCTGAGGAAAGGGACTCATGGGGCAGGCAGGTCCCCATCTCTGACAGGGGTGGTTGCACAAACATGGCTCTTCACCCCAGTAGCTCAAATTCCCCATTGTGGCCTTGAGCCTGCTCCTTAGGACAGGATATTCCTATCCCCCATCCTCTGTGACTCTCTTCATCCTGGTCTTGTCTCTTAGCAACTGCCCCTGCCCAGAACCTGGGCTGTGTAGGGAGGGATGTGACACTTTCTATGCATCAGTCACTTTGTCACCTCCCGAGTGAGGGTGAGGTCGTTAACCCCTGAAGCACAGTGGTGACGATAGAGCATCCCTGCCTTGCCTCCCCCCGGAGGCAGCCGCTGCTCTGCCTCCAGCTTGACACCGATCCCCACTACAATAACGATACGGGTGGCAATCAGGGAGGAATTAAGGGATAATTAATGCCAATCCACATGGAAAATTGCTCTCGTCAAACAAACCTGATATCATTTTTTTTGATGAGCTGACAAATTGGGTTGATAAGTAGCGACTGTGCTGACATGATATACCGAGACTTCTGCAAGTCATTTTGCTCTTGCCTGGAGGATATTGCCATGAAAACATTAATATTCTGCAAAAACCCGTGTCCATTTCTGACAGTGTGCTTCACTGGTAGAAATCCCTGAGGGAACTGCAGTGGTCACCTCTCTGGCAGGATGTAGTGGAGGGTCTGATGGTGGTGAGCTAATGTTCACCATCTCTGCAAAAGTGCGGTGATCTTGGAATCTTTGGTGGCAATACTGACTTTTGCCCAATGTCCTGGTCTCTTGTTGCCTCCTCTTTCTGCCTTGCACCAGGTGCAGGTGAGCTGTGGGTGATGTAGCTTGGGAAGAAGCCACCTGCGCAGTCAGAGAACTCAGTCTGCGAGGGAACTCAGTAGGTGAAAGGAGCTGAGCTGGCGCTGCTGGCAGGATGCCAGTCTAGAGGGATGCTCTGCCTGAAACACCTGCACTGGAAAACATCCTCATGCAAGGTCATGCAGCTGGGGAAAAAAAAATGTAGGTCACAGCTACGAGACGGGGAGCAGTGTCTGGGGATGTAGTTACACCGAAAAGGACTTAGCAGCCATCGTGTAAGCCTGCTCTGGGATGCTTGGGCAGTGATGGATGCACGGAGTAGCTCTGGGTCTCGGGGAGTTGCCATTTTGGGGGGCAGGAGGAAGGCCTCTGCTGACTATAGTTTCTGCTTCAGGGCCCACAGTTTAGAGAGATGTTGGGAAATTAGAAAGTGCTCAGAGAGGAAGTGCAGGATAATTGGAGATCTGGAAAATCTGCCTTCCAGTGAAAAGAATTAAAAAGCTCAGTCTATTTAGCGTATGCAAGAGGAGGCTAGGAGAGAAATTTATCCGCATCTCTGCATACCTGCATGGGGAAAAGCCTGATTATAGGGACGCCATTAATTAAAAAAAAAAAAAAAAAGAAAAAGAGAAAAAGCATAAAATCATTCAGTAGCTAGGGGCTGAAACTAGACAAGTTCAGACTAGAATTAAATTTGTCTTTTTCATGACAGAGAGCAATTAACCATTGAACACTCAGCTGGGAAGAGGTGAATTGAATGTCCTTTGAAGTTGCAAAGGAGACTGTACTTCTTTTCCCAGTGGTGAAAACTAGAAGTGTCATGGTTGGAGCAGAAATCCCTGGGAGGGCTCTGGGTCTGGACTGAGTGCTCAGAGGTGTCCCAGTGATAAAGTGTCCCCTTCTGCGTGATGGATGACACCCCATCCGCTCTCCCTCTCTGGGTACTGGGGACATCAGTCCAGTGCCTCCAACACAGGCCAGGCCCTTAATTGTTCTCAGAGCCCCCAAGCATCCCCATCCTGCGAGGCTGACGGAGCAAAGCCGGCTGCAGAGGCTCTTATCTGTCTGGGATGATGTGAGTTGATGTCTGAACAGGCACGTCTGTGGGTAGGGATGGGGCTGCCACAGCCGGGGGGCTGCTGGAGGGGGTTCCAGGCTGCCCCTGCTGCTCTCAGTCAGGCTGGGGGAGATCCACTGGCGCCGGTCTTCCCACGCTCTCCCCGGGGGATGCTCAGCCGTGGCCTTCCCGACCTCTGCGCTGCAATCCTGTCTGAGCATCTTAGGTGGAGATATATTTTACTAGCACTGTAAACGGGAAAGACAGCTTTGCTTTAATTTTATGAGCTCTAGAGTACCTTGCCTGGTTACGTGCTGGCTGAACTTTGTGGGGGCTCTGGCTTGGAGTTCACAGGGCAAATAGCAGTGGTGGCTGAAGATGTTCCCTCTCTCCTACACTCCTCCTTTGCCCATCACAACTGTTCCTCCTGCGCCCCCACCTCCACAGAGCCAGCCAGGACCTGTTCCTCCCCCATTTCCATCCATTTGCGGAGAGACGCCAGCAGTGACTGTGACAGTGAGGCCAAAACAGAGTATTCCTGGATTATCCCAGCGTGTGGTTTTCCTGTCTGTCAGTGCCCAAAATTGTGCCTGGAACAATGCAAATGTGAAACTGGGCTGTAGATGAGGACATGGCTCTGGGGAAGATACACTGTGGCTGCATATTTGGGGACACTTATAGAGTGGGGGGATGCTGTGGGGAGCTATTGGTACCTCCATGAGCAGGGCATTTGCAGCCTTCTAACCCCTGATCCCCCGGTTGTAGAACTGTCTTTACATCCTCTGGGAATCTTTGTGCTCCTGTCCTTGCAGCCTGCCACTGCCCGGGCCTGGGTTTTGTGCTTTTGCGTCTTTTTCTTCCCTCTATTTTCCAGCCTCTTTCACAAAGACACCTATTCTCCCCTCACCGTGCCCTGGGGATTTACACAGAAAGCTCACCCTCAACATGGCAAAAGAAAGGCCCGGGCGGCCCGGGAGAGGAAGCTCACACAAAATGTGGTGTGTGGCTCTTTGTGTCCCTTTTGTAATTCCTCTGCACAATGAACTGCGCCGGCCACCCACCAGCCCCGGGCTACCCCAGGTGCCTCATCCCTCGTGCAGCGGGCAGAGATGGGTATGCTCTTCGATAGGCTGCTGAGAGCACAGCCTTTGTGCTCAGAAAAATGGGAAGTTTGGGCAGGATGGAGATCGCCATGTTCCTGCAGCAGCAAAAAGCACCTTGCATCCCCGCTAACCCTCAGGCAGAGCGCTGGGGGTCCCTCCGGCAGAGCCCTTCCATCAGCCCTGCTCTGACGGCTTTTAACATGTTAATGACCCTCTCAAGGGCAGGAGCAGCTCTGTGTAAAACCTATGTTCAGCCCTCGGTCATGGACATTGGCTCGGAGACACAGTGTTAAATATTTATCCTCCCCGCCTCCCCCCCAGCTCCGCAGGCATTAACAATAGCGATTGCAACCAGCCCCTTCCCCCTCGCGGGGAACATGTGGCTCCCGGACCATGACAGCGAACGTTATCGTTTGTACCTGTGAATTATTGATAAGGTATAAGATAGTTCTTGCGGTGAAAAAATAATGAGAGGGAGAGGCTGCAGCCTGGCGGGGCAGGCGCTGCCTCAAATCCTCTTCTCCAGGGGCAGAATGGGCGGTGGGACCCTGTTCCTGCTGGGCCCATCCACCAGCTGACCATGCCGGCCCTCAGCAGCGTGTGGCCAGCACCCGGCTGCCGTGGTGCCTGGTGACTCCTCTCGGCATGGGTCTGGCTGGCGCCTGTCCCCTCCTGGCTGTCGGCCACCTTCCCTGGGGGAGGTGGGCAGCTGCCCTCCCTCCCCGGCCCCACGCTGCCCGGGCCACCCGTGAGCCGGGGATGGTCGCTCCGGCAGCTGCCTGCGGGTCGTGGGGGTGAGCGGGGATGTCCCAGCTCGGCGGGGCGGCTGCTCACCCTGCAGTGCCACAACGGGGAAGGGGCAGGTACTGCCCGGCCCCGCAGACGCCCTGGCTCCATGGAGCAGATGGGAGAGCCTTTCAGCTGGCCAGGCTGAGGGGATGGGGAGGTCTCCAGTGGCTGAAGGAGAGAGAGTGGTCCTTGGCCTGTGGCTTTATGGCCACCGATATGCTGTCCCTGTGCCCTAATCTGGCCCTGGAAAAACAGGGATGATGCTGCCGAGTCCCTGGAAAGCAGGTGGCAGTCCTGAAAAGGGGTCAGTTCCTGGTTTAGGGCTGTCGTTTGGTTGGAAGCTGAATGCAGAGTGTCCGTCCCCTTAGCCGTGTCCCAGAGAGTCCCTGTGTCTGCCGGCTGGGGCGACTCTGGGCTCCAGCTCTTTACAAGCCTCTGGGAGGCCATGTGGGAAGGTGCAGATGGCTCAGGGGGATCTTGTCATGGTGGCGTGGGCAGTCTGATTAAAACGGCTTTGATATACTTAGACCCTCAATGTTGCTGTGTTTTGCAGGGCGAGCATGAGCAGGAGAGTCCAGGCATTAGTGTGCAGATCTGGGCCAATCTGGGGCTGCACATCTCCGTCCCGGGACCTGGTGGTGGAGAACCAGGGTCTTCCTCCCTGCCTAACCTCCCCAGAGTGCTCTTTGGGTTGTGTGCATAAGGAAGCATTGCTGGGAGAGGAGCACTGAATGGTCTTTCCACCAGCCTCAGAAGGAGGGCTGGACTCCTGGAGGGGCCGTGTCCTCCCTTCTGCTGCTCCCCACGGTGCTGCTTTTCCAAGTGTGCTGGCACAGGAGAGGGCAGAAAATAGCAAAGGCTTGAAAGGGAGCAGTAAGGAGAGATTAAGAGAGCCTGTGTGCGTGCAGCGTGTCTGCATGCTGGAGGGAGTGTGGATGCAGTGGGCGATGGCTTGCAGTTTGTGCCGTGGAGTATGGACATAGCGGGAGAAATTCCCAGGCAGTGCAGCAGCATGTGCAGGGCTCCCAGCCCGAGGGTGCTCCAGCGTCAGGCAGCGTTACCCTGGGTACGAGCTGCAGCATGGGAAGGGGGTTGAGTACTGCAGCAGAGCATCCCCGAGCAGGTGATTGATCCCTGGAATTAAAGGGTCTGGCAATGTGAGCCCTTGTCTCCCCGCTCACCCTCCCGCTCCTTGGCTGTGCAGCAAATACAGGCCAGTCCACTCGGATAGCAACTTTGAAGTGTGAATTTCAAACACTCTCTCTGTCCTCATCCCCTCTCCCATGTCTGATGGGATGCACAGGGAGCAGCAGGAACGCCAGGCACATGAAACAGCCCTGTTCAAAGCCTGGCACTGCAGCTTCCACTTGCAAGCCGAGTTAAGTTTGCAGGCAATTACCAGGTGGTGTTCCCTGCCTTTGCACCCAGCCTTTTCCCTTGCAAACCGCCTGATCTCTGCTCTGCTTTTAGGGGAAGAGCCTGGCACCAGAGCAGACACAAACACCAGAGCACACAGACACTGTGTTGGGCTGGGCTCCTGCCTACAGGTTAAGGTGGGGGGTGCTACAGCCCTCCTGTGCCTCCTCCTGTGGTCCCCGTGGCTCCATCCCAGCACTGAACTGGGCTCACACTAAGCGAGAGTTAACACTTAGAAAGAGAAGTTTTCTGTGCAGGGGGCAAAGCAAGACAGCAGCACTTTGGCCCCCTTACTCATGCGGAGGAGACCAACCCAAGCCCTTTTTTCCTCCAGTTGCATTCTGGCTAGAAGGGTGCAGTGGGGATGGCTCATCCTGTGCTGGATCCCAGGGTGCTGCGGGATGCTCCCATGCTCAGCCAGAGCTGTGGCTGTGTGCGCAGGGGGAGGATTCCGCCCCTTTCTTACGCGAGGCAGAGGCGAGACAGCACATGTAAACTCGATTTCACAAGACATCAAATGCACTGTGGTCGGATAGAAATTGTCTCTTGGAGCTCCTTTCTTATGGCACAGAGCAGCTCCTGGCTCCTGCTCCCCCCTCAGCGAGTGGATGGGTTGATAATATGAGGAAGTGCCTGCTCCCCTTCAAGCCACTGTGCCTGGGATCTCATCTCCAGGCTCGCTGACAGTTTGCATTAAAGTTTCCTTAACTAGCCAGGAGCCCTCTTACATCCCAATTGCCTTTGCTGAGGGGTTCGCATGGCTCATGGGGCAGCAGGACTGGCAGAGGCATTTCTGGGCTGTCTCTTTTGTGCCTCAGCAATCTCCAACCCTCAGAAAAAAATCCTTTGCCAGAAGAGTAGGCCCTTTTCCCAATTTACTTGAAACGAAGTCCCGGATTTCTGTCCAGCCGGGTCCCTGCGTTGTTCCTGTGCAGGATTTCAGTGTGGGAGCTGGCTAATTTGCAGTATTTTACATACGTAATATGTTGTCAGAAATGCTTTTAAATGCCTATAATATTCAATTAGGAGGCAGATTTCAGCATATTAGGCAGGAATGGGGCTGTCTAATTAGTTATTGATGATTTTGTAAAGGTAATTAAGTAAAAGCTGGAGGCAAGCTCCCATGCATGAATCCACTCCATTTTAGGGCTGTTCTGGGATACAGCAGGGTTGTGCTGGTTGTCTGGCCTTAGAGCAGCTTGTACCCATCCAGGGCTGCTGCAGGGCTTTCCTCCTCCATGAGAGCCACTCTGCATGTCAGGAATGCCCAGCCTGCAGTCCCAGATGCAGAAGGACATCTCCCACCTTGGTCACATCTCCAGCCTCCTCTTGCAGGGCTCTGACACCTTCTGGGGTCTGTGACATGCTTGTCTCTCAAACCTGGTATTTTTGGTCTCAAAACTGATCTGGAATCTGACAAAATATGAATCATCCAAGAGATGTAAGAGTGGGCAGAGTCCTGGGCAGACTAGAGTGTATTTTTAGACAGCACGTGTTGGAATTTGACTGTTTCATAGGGAAAAAAGGAGGTTTTCAGATCTGAGTGCTCTGGTCATGCTGGGAGCCCCACTGCTGGCTCTGCATTGCATTGCTGGCCTTCCTACAGCAGCATAGGAAGGAGGATAAGGTCAGGCTGTGCTGCACAGCCCCTGCTTGACTCTCCCATCACAGAGGACCACACTGGGGGTCCATGCCCTGCGTGTCTTCATGAGCCCCTTTATCCACTGCTGGGAGCTCATGCCATGGGCACACACATTCAAATAGGATTGGCACCTCACCCTTCTGCTGGCCCCAGATGGCAGCCATGGCTCCAGCAACACCTGGAGCTGGTCATTGGGGCACTTCCAGGAGCACGGGTGTCTCTGGGGACACCAGCAGCCAAAGCTGCCCATCTGTAGCCCAGCCATGCTGCCATGTCCTTCCACTCGTGCCAGTGATGATGACTTGTATTTCTCCCCAGCATGCCCTGAGATGGCTTCTGCTGCATCTGGTGGTGGGATCCCAGTCTGTAATGCCCCCACTATGAGATAGGCACCCACTTCCCTCCAAGGGGGCTGATACCTGCCCAGCTGCACTGGTCTGGGTCTCTCCCCCTCTGCAGGGTTTGCAGCCAGGACCCCACTGTTTGGGAGATTTCATTCTCCCTTTTATCTTGGCGGTTGGAAGCCGGGGAGCCGATAATGATGAAGGAGTGTAAATGTCAGCAGGAAACCAGCTTCAATCAGAACTGTTAAAAATAAACCCGCCAGGCCTGCTCTGGCAGGGGTAATCAGCCTCAGCAGCTCCTCTCCCCAGGTCCCAGAGCACGAGCCGCAGCCGTGCCGAGCAGTGCCAGGCCACCCGAGCAGCCGTGCTGGAGACTGGCTGCAACCTTGGCAGCTTCAGCCCTGGCCAGCACCTCTCCTGGAGCTGTGAGGACCAATGTCCCCAGGCCAACCAGGGTGAAGGGTCCCATCCCCTCTTCCCAGGCAACACCCTGACTTTCCCCTCTGTGGAGCCCCTCTGCAATCCTGGCTGCTCTTGAGCTCAGTCAGGCTGTGGCAGATGTGGACATGCAGGTAACAGAGCCCCTGGCTATTCAGGCACATCCACAGGGCAGAGTCAGCCACGGCCTCTTGGGGTCACAGAGCCACTGTCCCCACCGTGAGTCAGATGCACTTGGAGCAAAGACAGGAGGTCCATTGTTAACCCCAAAGATAATTAACCTCATGGCAGTTTTGAAAAGGGATATGGGGCTACCCCATCACTTGATCTTCAATGCTGAGATAGATTGAAGATCTGTGTGAGACCCCTAGGTGCCCACAGACTGAGAGCCAGGACTTTCCAGTCTGTGCCTTGTGGTCGGGTGCCGCTGTTGGGCTTGGTACTCCTCCAAGGCTCCATGCATGCATGGATCGGGGAAAGGGAGGAGGAGCACCCAGATGTGCCTCCAGCAACTCATTTCCACCTCCCCAAAACAAGGAAGGGCTGTTGATCTCCAGCACAGGCAGGTCTGTGGGGTGAGAGCTGCAGCTGTACTCACTACCTGCAGGCAGAGGCTTCCCCAGACCTGTGGTGTGGTTTTATGATGGGGGTCTTCAAAAAGCAGCTCTGTGGAGGGGGGCCCTGTGGGTTGGGATGCAGCTCCCAGGCCCCCTGTGGCATGGCCATGACTGGGTGCTGCTATCCCAGACCCCCTCTCAGGAGCAACGTTACTGGGGCAAGGGCAGCCCCAGCTTGGGCCAGCCTTGTGGCAGGGCTTTGCTGCCTGCCTTCCAGCAGTTCTTATCTTGGTGTTGATGCACATGAGATAGAGTCTCCTTATCTGCCTGTTGGGTTTTCCCTGCAATGTGTCCCTGTGTTTGATTCCCATGCTTGGGTGCTCTTGCAGCCCTGCACTCGCTCTGCTGTTTCCCATCTGCCTTTCCTTCTCCTATCCTGGCTGTTTCCTCTTAGCCGTGTGTAAAATCACATCTCTTTTTACCAGCTGTTGGGCACGGTTTGAGATGTCCCACTGGCTCCACCCTGGCTGCCTTTCACCCTGCAAAGCATCTCCCACTTCTCATCCCACTGCCAGACTCTTCTGAGTGCTTTCAGGAAGACCCAGGCTAGGAGACTTTAGAATTTTACCTGTCTTCATGCTAGGGCCAAGCATGAGGAGTGTGAAGGACCCTTAGTCATGTCAGGGCATCTCTCCAATTCTCCAGCTGTCTTGCAAGGTTCAGCCTTGGTTCCAGAATATCCTCCAGCCCACAGGGAGTTTGCTTTAGCTCTTCTTAAAGGTAGGGCCAGTTGCTGTCCCAGGACCTGCAAAGCTGAGGAGCAGCATCACAGATCCACAGCATCGCTTCTTGGCTCACCAAGATCTGGGACAGATCTGGGACAGCCGGGATGCAATTCTCAGCTTGGCTCAGCCTCATTCACACCTCGGAGGAATCCAGGAGGGCTGGCAGGGCTGGCTTCACACTTATTAGCAATTAAAAGCCTCAGAGCCTGGGAGTCAATTAATTCTGGGTTCTGCAGTGCCGCAAACCCAGGGGATGAGCCTGCTAACAAGAGCTGCAGCCAACTCCCCACAGGGCTCAGGGCTGGGTCGCCAGAAGAGCTATTTGCTTTTTCATTTACACCTTGGATGAGTGTTGCAGCATGGAGTTTGGGGTATCTTCTCGGGTGTGAGCTGCCAGGCAGGGAGCACACGCTGCGTTCTGGAGGATGTAAGGCTTCGTGGCAGGCAGGGCTGGCGCCTGGCACTTCTGAGGGCATGGCACAGTCATGCATGGGGTCGTGATAGGGTGTGGGAGGATTGACCTTGTCCTCTCAGAGCTACACGGGAGGCCCTTGCTGTGGCACACTGCTGTCTGCTGGAGGTAGAACCACACATGGTCCAGCAAATCCCTGCCACCACCCCCAGCTTGCTGTCCCAAGCTCTGGAGCTGCTGGGCTACTGTGATTTGCTGGGCATCCTGGAACATACGGGTCTGTGAGAGCTGAAGTACCATCCTCTGGGCAGCAGTTCCCCTCTGCAGGGTTGAGGGGCCTGGCATGCGGCCCTGGGGACAGAGATGTCTCTGTGCCTTTTATTTGAAGCATGTGGGGAATGTGCTGGAAATGAGCTGGGCTATGCAGATGTGAGGCAGGTAGGTGCACAGGCTGGGGGGTAGTGTGGGAGCTGGAAAAACATGCTTTGGTGGAGGGTTTGTGCAGGGATTTCCTGCTACTAGAGAGTGAGACAGAAGCAAAAACATGAAAAGAGGGAAGAAAAAAGACTTGCTGAACATCAAGGCTAAGAGGACTTGGAGGTGGTGAGAAGCAGGGATGCAGAAAAGCAGGAGGCTGTGCAGCAGTGGGGCCAGTGGCTGGGTGCCTTGGCTCCCAGTGACAGTGGGACACACAGGCTGTGAGCCAGACAGGTGCAGTTTTAACACTCAGTGTCCAGCCAGATACTTGCTGGAGGGAACGAACCCTCACCCAGCAGACAGTGGGAGCCAGGGTAGATGTGTCAGCCACACAGCAGGTCCTTTTGCAGAAAGTGACAGGCTGGCTGCTCCCACAGGTGGGTTGCAGGACACTCCCCTGGTCACCCCAGGCTCTGCCAGACCACAGGGCACTGGACACAGAAGGTGCTGTGGCTCTCTCAAGGCAATTTGGGACGCGGGGGAGTTGATGGCGATGCATTAGCCTTGTGTTGGCTCCCCTTCCTGCCGGTAACGAGGTTGGAGGAACAAAGGGACACTGTGGGGAGGGGGCGGTGACAGGCACGCAGGGTCTGCAGCTTGTTATTTCACTTGTGTTGCCATTAAAGCTGCTGCTTTTAACTTGTTTCAATCTCTGAAGAGGCTCCAGGGTGTGTAGCAGATGCTTTATTCCCCCTCCCTCCCACCCTCCCTCTTTTCCTTGGCCAGCTCCCCTTGTTCCCATAGCATCCCCCTTCCCACGGAGGCCGTGTCCCGCAGCTCTGGCATTGCAGCACAGCCCACGCAGGAGCCAATCCTTGCTGGAGCTGGACCGGAGCCAGGGCACAGGCGCTGCCCTGGCAGAGAGCTGCTCGGCAAAGTCCGGCTCGTTCAAGTGCCCTCCCTGCACAGATCATCCTGCTCTGCTCGCTGGGGACATTGCATGTCCCCAACTCCCCCGATGTCCAAACATGGGGCTGCTGCTGTTACCCGTGGTGCATGGACCCACACACCTTAGCATTCCCGGGGTGTCCCCTCGGCACACACTGACACCATGGTGGCACCTTTGGGTGATACCAGCAAGAGTCAAGTGCTGGTGCTCCGGTAAAGACAGCGGGTCATGGCGTGGGTGAGCAGTGTCCCTTTGAAGCCGCTGAGATTTATGCATGGCCTGAAATGTTTTGCTAAATGAACACCACCATACTGGGGCTGGGACTCCTGTCAGTAACTGTTGCCATGAGCATATGTTGCCTTTTACACATGCTCTTCTGGTCTGTCCAAGCAACAAACCTCTCCAGCTTTAATGTTTTTGGAAGCATCTGCATCTCCTGGGAGGGAAGGAACCAGGGCCAGACCCTGGGGTCGGTACGACACTTTGGGAAGCCTGGGGAAGGCAGGGTGGTATGCATGAAGCATTGCTCCCTGCTCTCTTCACTTTTACTCTTTACTGTGTGGACACAGTGGAAAGGCAGAATTCATTGATAGGGCTTGTGTCACTGAGGTCTGCGGTCTGAGACACTCAACACATCGTGATGTCAACCTGTGTTTTGCCTTGCTGCAGCAAAGGATTGTTTTGTCTTTATACATAAGGCTTGACAAGGAGGAGCTCTGATTCATTGCTTTCACTGGTGCTGAGAAAATAAGGAAAGAAACATTACAAGAAACCTCAGGTGGAAATGGGGTCAGCTCTCCTAAAGCAAGTGATTATTTATTTTCACTTGAACCACAGTGGATGTGACCTGCTGCCAAGAGGTGCTGAGGATGCTGGTCCCTTCGGGAGCACTGTCCCATGGCCTGTCACATCAGCCACCATGGGTGGTGTGTGAGCAGCTGATGATGTGGATGCAAAGCCCTTGCACAGGGAGAGGGACCCTCAGGGCCAGGCAGCCTGTGTGATTCAGAACATGGGGACCCTGCATCTTGCAGTGGGGACACGAGCCCTGCTTTCCAGCAGGAGTGGGGTAGAGATAGGCATGAAAAGGCATTTAGAAGCCAAACTCCCCATCCCACAATGAGGAGCAATGAGCCCTGCACAGGGCAGCAGAGGTCAGTGGTGGCTTTCAGGCTGGTATGGTGACTAGAAGGATGGCTGGATGTCTTAATTTCTAGGACACCACCCTGCCTTTGCACAGTGCTTTGCTGTGCCACAGAGATGTCCCCTGTGCTGAATTTGGTTGCTGCCAGCATCCTTGTCCCCTCTGTCTGTACTGTCCCTGCCCCACACACCCTTTTCCAGTACCCATCAAAGCTGTGTGGGCCGGGAGGCAGTTTCTGTGGCTGCAGGTTGCAGTCTCCCCCAGCTCGCTGTGGGCTGTGGCAACCAGAACTAGGAGGATAATGAGATCTTAATAGTCCAATTATATCCCATCGATTTACTCAGCACGTAATTGTTGGCGGCTGGGGCTGCCTGATGAACTGCTCCACTCCGGCTGCCAGCGGGGAGGGCTGTGCCATCCCGCCCAGCCTGGGATGCTCTTCACAGCAACCAGCTGTTCCCCCTTGAACCCCTGTAGGAGCAGTGCCTCCCTCCCCCACTTCCAGCTCACTGTCCCCCCGTCCCAGGAGGGGCAGTGACAAGAGTGACAGGCAGAGATTGAAGCAGGAACCCGGGTACCCTGCCCTGGCTGGGCCTTCCAGCATCGGGCTGACCCCAGGTTGATGTCCCCTATACTGCCCTGGCGAGCAGAGGGGTTGTGCATCTCTGCCTGGCACTGAAACACGCTGACAGAAGAAGTGACTCCTGGTGGGGTGGCAGTCCCTGCCAGCAGAGCAGTGGTGGAGCCATTGTCCATGCAGCCTGCACTGGGCAGCGTGGTGCTACCAGAGGTGTGCCCAGCTGGTCTCCTGGCAGCAGCAGTCAGCTCCCGAGCATCCACCTGCAGGTGTTCTTGCCACAGCAAGGCTTGGCAGGTGCATCTCTGCACTTGCTTCTATTAATTTTCCTTTCTGAGCTGGCTGTGGCTGAGAGACCCATGGGCTTCTAATTTGGAGGATTCTAAGCTGTGATTTTAAGCTTGTCTTCGTGATTGTATCTGTCATCCCTTGTTCTAGTATTGTGAAAAGCAGTAAATAATGTTCCTTTTCCCCCACACCATGCTGCTTTGGACCCTGTCCCATCCCCTCCCATTTCCCCTTCCGGCTCCTGCCAAAGTGCCTTTTCCAGAAACCCCACCATGTTTTTCCTGAGTGGCAGGGGCTCACACTGAGCTCCCATGCTACACTTAGACTTGTTTGTAACAAGCACCAGGCCCTGCCATCCCACCTTGTCCGGTGCAAACGCCATCAGCCCCAGGGCTGGGGTTGTCCTGGGTGGCAGAGAGCAACAGGCAGCAGCAGGCAGCTTACAGGCTCTCTGTGACCTTGGGGACGGTGGAGTGAGATGGGCTGGGGGCCGTGGGAGGTCTGTCTCATCTCCCTTGGCCAGGATGGAGGGGTGCCAGCAGCTGGGCCAGTGGAGCCCATTAAAAATCAAACAGTGTGACGTAATGCTGGGGGCACACCGCAGGAGCTTGAACCTGAGACAGGGCTGCGGGACCCTACTCACACTGGCACTGGGGACTGGGGCAGGTGACACAGGGGACAAAATTCTGCCTTGTTGCCCTGGCATCCTGCTAATGCAGCGGTGGGGTGGCTGCACCCCATCTCCAGCAAGCAGCTCCCTTAGGGACACCCCTCCTTGGGCGTTGGGGCTTTGCAGCACTGGGGACTGGTGTGCATCACCTCGAGGGAATTGTGTGGCTGCGACATGTGGGCGATGCTTCCCCCAGAACAGGGCTGCAGGTGCTGACGCTGGCACAAGCAGTGAGTGCAGCAGCTCCTGCCCTGAAGTGGCATCCGCGAGTGCAGAACGCCCCTGGAGGACTCTGGGCTGTTGCTGCTAATGCAAGTGCTGATTAGTGTATTGATTTTTTGTAATGCAAGAGTCTTATTGTCCCTTCAGCTCACCCCTTGTCACCTGTCAGGCAGTGAAGGTGGTGGTGTGAACAGCTGTCAGCCCTGTGTCTGCTCATCCCTCTGCCCTGGGTAGGTTGTGCTAGGACAGACAGCATGTGCTCAGTGGTCTGAGAGACGCCAGGTTGCTTAATAGCTGCTGGTGCCACAGTCCTTGCTGGGGAAATGCCGTTTGTGTTCTAGCACAGCACCAGTGAGGTGAGGCTGGGACCCATGGAGCACTTGTCCCAGCATGAAACACTGATGCTCCACAGGGCTGGTGGCTTTGGTTGTCTTGTCTGCTCGAGGCCTGGTGGATAGTTGCTGTGGCTGAGCTGGTGCCTGCAGTGACTGGTGCCAGCACTGGTGGAGCAGAGCTGCTGCAGCAGTGGCTGGCCTGTGAGCCAGGGGCATACTGTGTCGTGCATTGTGGGAGCTGTGGGCTGGCAGAGGCTGAAGGGTTAATAATGCCTTTCATCTGCCCCCTTGAGTAGGAGAGGGTCTGTGAGACCATGAGATGATAATAAGTTTCCAGCATGGATGCTGGGGAGGAAACAAGGTAAAGAGAAGAGCAGCCCCCTGCACTTCACCGGCCTGGAGTCAGCATTGGTCCCGGGCATGCGGGCACTGCCAGGGCAGAAAGTCACTCGCCTGCCACAGCGTGACTCCGCAGCCCTTGCCGGCATGCCTGGGACATGACACGGGCTGCATCTTTGGCCTGGACAAGGTGCCCGCGTGGCCGCTGACACCGGGCAAGATGGACCTCTGCACCACGGCCGGAGCCAGCCCAGCGGCCGCTGCCAAGCCGGGCTGCCTGGCGAGGGCAGCGCCTTGCCGGAGGGCTGCCAGGCCGCCCCAGCGCTCTTGGCAGCGGGGGGCTTGGAGGACGCGGGGCCAGCGCCGCCGGGAAGCAATTACCTCCCCGCTGCGTCCAGCCCTAATCCCCTCACACGGCGCGCAAGGAGCCGGCTCGCCAAACAAGGCTCAATCAGGTTAAAGTGTGAAGTCAGGATTAGCCAAAAGAATGAGAGCGTGGTAATAGCCCCGGCCTCCTTGCCGGGCCGTCGCAGCCCCGCTGCGGCCCCCTCCCTCTCGCCCGCCCTCCGGCCCAGCGGGCTCTTGCCGGGGAGATTAAGGCTGCCGGGGTTTGTTTGCCTGAGTGGGCTCCCCACTGGGAAGCCATGTCGAACAGTTTTGCTCGGGCGCCCCGCTAAGCGCCGGGCAGGGCGTCGCGCTGGGGGGTTGGCTCCCGTTGCCGAGCCCTTGCCAGCCCCGAGGAGACGCGTCCCCGCGCCTGGCTCCTCGCCGAGGCTCCCCGGGAACCGGCGGCAGTGGGATGTGGCTGCGGCTGCCAGGAGAGGCAGCGCCGGCGCACCTCCTGACTCGCTACAGATACCGCACCAACAGCCGTCAAACTCACAATGGGGCAGAGCAGCCGGCTGTAAGAGCTGAGCAGGGAAGCTCCTGAAATCCCAATCCCTGACCACCGCCATCCCTCTCACTGCCCAGCCAGGGAGGACTTGTGTGGATATAGTCTGGCCACGAGGCTTTCGAGGGATTTGGAAGAAAAGTGGGTGCCTGCCTTCTAGCCTTCACAGAGCTGTGGGTTGCAGCCGGCTGCTGCTGTTGTACAGGCATCTGCTGCGTCAGAAACGCGTGTGGGAGGTGAGCCTAGTGACAGAAGTATCCTCCATCACCTCCTCACCCCTTGTTGTACTTCCCCCTTTGCACTCCTGGGACTACCAGAGTCCTCTGCACCTTATGCTGTGCAAGGACCAGCTCCAGCTGCACGGTCCTCTGGGACCGTGGCACGGGGATGGGAGGACAGTGGCACAGTGAATGGGCTGGCTGTTTGGTCAACGCCTGGATTCAATAGCCAGGAACTTTTAAACTTGGAGTTTTAGGACAATACCTGGATGTGAAACCAGAAAAGGCAGTGAGGGTGACTGTGACAACTTCCCCTCCTCTGTCTGTGCCTGTCCATCATCTGGTCCCCAGCAGGGCTGTCAGCCCTGTCAGCGCTCGTGGTCACCGCTGCAAGCTGGCACTCCTCATTGACGGCAGTGACACTCCTGTATGTGGCGGGGCGTGAGGCAGCAGCGATGCAGCCACCGCGGGTGCTGCGAGCGGCACGGTGGAGCGAGGAGAAGCCGTGCCATCTGCTGTTTCTTCTGCGCCAAAGTGTACAGCAAACATAGCTGGGAGCTATGAAACACCAGGAGGGAAGGGGCCGTGCCTTGTTCCAACGCAGGGGCCTGAGGATCCCACAGGCAAAGCATGTGTTTGTCCTGGTGTCGTCAGCTGTGTAACCGTGCAATGTCATCTAAGCCCAGTGCCGGGGCCTTGCTGAAACCCTCGCATCCAGCGTCTGTCCCTCTTGGCTTCAGTACCCCCAATGGCAGCACTTCATCGGGGACTGTCACAGAAAGCTGTGAAGGGGAGAAGCCTCGAAAAGTCAGTCACAACCTTCTAGCAGCATTTCCCTCGCAGGCTGTAAATGAGCAGCTTGGAGACAGACGCCTGGGTTTACTCCCTGGGTGCACTGGGACTCTTATGAGCTCCAAGCAGAGAAATGGGAGCAAGCTTTCCATGGGGGAACCAAACAGACTGCAGACAGCACCTGCCTGAGCAGACAGTGCCAAAGCTGGGAGAGGGGTGCAGAGCACTGAAGTGTGGTGCTCACCTCTGTGACAGGTTTGATGGAGGAGAGGCAGCTGCCAAGAAGGAATGCAGTGCATTGAGTGCTTTGCTAGGAAGAGCGGTGAACTGCACCTCGAGGGTTCATAGAATTATAATATGGTTTGGGTTGGAAGATACCTTGAAGATCATCTAGTTCAAACCCCTGGCCATGGGCAGGGATGGCACCCACTAGATCAGGTTGCTCAGTGCCCCATCCAATGCAGCCTTGAACACTTCCAGGGATGAGGTACCCACAAGCTCTTTGGACACCCTATTCCAGTGGCTCACTATCCTCACAGTAAAGCATTTCTTCCTTACATCTAATTTAAAACTCAGCTCTTTTAGTTTAAAACTGTTCCCCCTATCACTGTCTGCCCATGTAAAAAAATTGCTATCTTTCCCAAAGAGTTTTCTAAGGGATTCCTTGTGGGATCTAAAAGAGAAAAGAGGATTGATGCAATGCTGTCTTTTTTCTGAAAAGTCAGTGCTATTCCTAGGGGTCCCCAGGCTCATCGCTTCCCCAACATACTATGAGGCAGTGTTTGTATTTGAAGGAGTGCTGGGCTATCGGAGGCTGCTGCAGGTGTCTGGTCCTTCCCCTTTGGAGAGGGTATGGGGACCCCGATCCCATCGTGGGCAGGCGGGCCGGGGTTCTGGGAATAGCTGGCCCAGTCAGGGCAGGCAGCACGCACAGGGCAGGCAGCGCAGACAGGCAGGGCAGCCTGGCAGTGCCGCCACGTGGGTTGCTGTGAAACTGCGCCTGCTGCTCGCCGAGGAGCTGGGCTTGTCCTTCTCCAGCAGCCTGGGCACTTCCTGGGGCAGCATCTCCCTTCCACTGCCCCAGCAGTGATGCTTTGCCAGCCAGGTTTGGTTCTTCAGGAACGACCCAGAGTGGTGCACAAACTGTGCAGGGGGCAGGGGCTGGTGCATCACACTGGGATCGTATAGCATCTCCTTGGTGACTGGGCATCCCACTGCCCTTTTGTTTTCCTTTTCCTCGTGCACCTGTGCAAGTAATGCTGGTGCTTCCCTCTGGGAACATTTCCTCATTGTGGCAGTGAAGCTTTCAGCTGGGGTGAAGTCCCAGTTTGGAGACCTCCAGGGTATTTTGCAAGCAGCTTGTGCCCATCTGTTGAGCCCATTTTTTGGAGGAAATGAGGGCATGGGGAGGAACGTGGATGCTGTGCCTCCATCCTGACCCAGTCCAGCCGTAGGGTATCAATAGCAAACAGGCTTTGTTGTGTTGAAGCAGAGCTGGTGAGCACTATATGTGAAATGCTGACATCTATGGACACCCTAAACCACCTCTTGGGGCTGGGATGGGGGTGTCTGTGTAATTCTGGGGACATTTAATCTGAAGAGGATACCCCGGTCCTCCTCCTCACTCACCCATGGACTTGTGTAGGGAAAATGCTATGTTGTGCCTTAGTTTCCCCATGCCAGAAGGAGATGGGAACTTGACCTCCTGCCCCAGGGGTGACTGGAGCAGGACTGTGCTGGCACTGGGCTGGGAGCGGGCAATGCAGTTGCCAGACAAGTTTGGAGGAGCTGCTGACTATTAGGATGGGACAGGGAATGGCTGTTTGGGAGCCATGGAAAATAAATAAAACAAATAGGTCCTCCCACAGCTGAGCCAGTCCACCCAGACCCTACTCGCAGTGAGATTTGTGGTCTTCATGGTCTTTAAAAGCCAGCCCAGGCATGGTGGGGGATCTGACCTGCTGCCAGCCCGGCAACACAGAGCCGTTGCTGGCTTGGCATGCCCTGGCATTGCAGAGCAGGTGATTACACAGAGAGCAACCTGCAGTGATGAAGTAAATAATGACCTGATTATTCATGCCCTCAGAAGTGCAGGTCAGGCTCCATGGGAATGCCTCCTGGAGCCACTAAGTGTAATTACCAGTTAATCAGCAGGGACCTGTAATTATAGCAGTCAGAGAGTATTTAAGTATGGAGGGTTTTCCCAGAGCTGTGCCAGTCCGCTCTGCTTGTCAGAGCCAGGGAGTGCAGTGCCCAGGGAGCCCAGTCCCTTTCAGCTGCCATGGATGGAGCTGGACTTGCCTCAGGACAGCCAGCAGAACAGTGGTCAGCCAAGGACCTGAAGCCAAATTACAGTTTGTCAGAGTCCTTGAGGGATCACTGTGTGCTGGGGCATGCCCCTGCCTGTGGATGTCCTGTTCCTATGGGACATCAATCTTTGCAGGCACTGCTCATTTTCCTTCCTGCCACTTTCTTCTGCAGAGACCTGAGTGAGAACTTCATCCAGGCCATCCCCAGGAAAGCATTCCGTGGGGCCACTGACCTCAAGAACCTGTGAGTCCTGGCAGTGTTGGGCACGAGGGAGTTTGGGGTCGGGTCCAGTGGCAAGAGGCACCAGAAGTGATCAGGAGCACTGATTGCTCTCTGCCTGGGTTGTCCCAACAATTCTCCCTGTTTTGCTTTTCTCCTGCAGGCAACTGGACAAGAACCAGATCAGCTGCATTGAGGATGGGGCTTTCCGTGCCCTGCGGGGGCTGGAGGTCCTGTAAGTGACTGGGGACAGGCTGGAACCTCCAGTCTGCAACCCCATGCAGGATGAGGGTGTCCTTGGGTGTCCCCATTCACTGAAGTGCTGCAGGGACATCCCCAGCATGCCATTTCTCCGTGGGCTCGAGCAGGGCCTGAGCAGGGTTCTGGCACCACTGTGCAGAGCTGTGCTCCAGGGCTTGATCGTGCCCAGGGGGGCCACCTGGGTGCTGCTGGCTGTGGAGAGGAGAAGCCTGGAAAGGACAGCAAGTCCTGCTGGGGGTTTGGGCTGTCCCCAGCCTGTAGTTGTCCATCTGTTCACCCTGTGCTAGGTTGCTGCCAGGGGTTGGTGCCATCTAGATCATCTTAGGTTCCCATTTACAGCCTGTCTGCCCTGACCTGCCCTTCTTTGTCTTCCTGCAGGACCCTGAATAACAACAATATCACTTCAATCCCCGTGTCCAGCTTCAACCACATGCCCAAGTTGCGGACCTTGTGAGTGCCCGGGGCGTGGTGGTGGTGGGAGTCACCTCCTAGGCTAGAGTGGGATGTCCCGAGCTTTGCTGCTGGTGCTGGTGGCTCTGTAGTGCTTGGACAGCACCACGGGGAGGCAATGGAGGAGACACCCCTGCAGAACATCCCCAAGTACTGCCAAGCAAGGTGGCCTTGGCAACTGTCACAGATGCTCTTAGGCCCCTCTATATCTCCCTCTGAATCCCCCCAGCCTTTGGGATGAGCCAGGCTGGGGCATTCAGAGGGCAGTGGGGTGGGCAGGAGCTGTCCTGTGGCTGCTGACTGCTCCATCTGCCTGCAGCCGCCTGCATTCCAACCATCTCTTCTGCGACTGCCACCTGGCCTGGCTCTCACAGTGGCTGCGCCAGCGCCCCACCATCGGACTCTTCACCCAGTGCGCTGCTCCTGCCCAGCTTCGCGGCCTCAACGTGGCTGAGATCCAAAAGAATGAGTTCAGCTGCTCCGGTGAGGGGGCAGGGGAGGTGGTGGATGCCAGGGCAGGGACATGGGCCAGGGGGACAAGGCTTGTGCCACCAGTGCAGCTCATCTCCACTCCCTGCCATGTGCCCCAGCTCAGAGCCTCAGAACCCCGCTGTGGGTTCATCTCAGGTCAGCACAGTCCTTGGTGTGGGGACAGTATGGGGACAATGCCACGCTATCAGTGTGACAGTACATCAGTCTGTGCCTTTGGAGCATTTGCAGGGGCTTGGGGTGCACCAAGATCTTATGCACCTGCTCAAGGGTGCCATGAACTGTCCCTGCATGCTGAGCTGTCACCAGGGTCCCTTCTTCAGGGTGCTGCCACATACTGGCCTGGCTCAGCTCTTTGCAATTCCAGTCAATGCTGGCTGCTTCCCTGGCAGGACAAACGGACTCAGCACATGCCCAGCTCTGCAGCTTGTCCTCCGGCTCCTGCCCAGCCATGTGCACTTGCAGCAATGGCATTGTGGACTGTCGGGGCAAGGGGCTGACGGCCATCCCCGCCAACCTGCCTGAGACCATGACAGAGATGTGAGTATGGCTCCTCACCATCACCACCAGGCTCTGGGTGGCTCAAGGCACTGGAGACACAGGAGCAAGCCCCCAGCTCAGCCACTCCATAGGGCAGCAGGCCTTCCTTGCCCTTCTCTCACACTGCCCAGATTTAGCCCTGGATTTAGCTGCATTAAAAATGTAAATAGAGAAATAATCTCCTTAGAGGAATCCAATTATGGTGCAAAGCCCCTGCTGGGATGGTGCAAAAAGCATGTGGGAGGCAGCAGGCACCCCCAAATCCAAGGTGCTGGGGAGGAGAGGTGCTTCCCCCACCCCAGCCACCATGGTTCCCCCACCCATGGCACCTCTCCTTGATGGAGAAAGCCCCAGCCACAGGATGCAAGTTGTCTCTGGGCAGAATATTTCTACACCTGTGGGGTAACTTACTGTGACCTGAGGGGTCCTGCAGGCCCAGCTCTGTCAGTGGGGCTCTGGGGTTCGGCCAGCCCTAGAGCCCTCATCTCTCTCTCTTCTCTTTGCAGACGTCTGGAACTCAACGGCATCAAGTCCATCCCCCCAGGAGCCTTCTCACCCTACAAGAAGCTGCGGAGGATGTAAGTGTGCAGCCTCTACCAGCTCACCCTGAACCCCAACACCCTTCACCCTGCTGGCCACTGCTGAGAGCTGAAAGACATGGGGCACCTGCTGTGACACGGGTGTCCCACATGGCAGCACTGGGTGGGGGCCTTGGATAACCCCAGCTCTGTATATTGGATGTTGGGGGTGGTCCCCTGGACCTAGCAGAAGGGTGAGGACGTGGGACAAGAGAAGAGGGGACCAGGCCACCTTCTCCCTTTGGGTTTCAGAGACCTGAGCAACAACCAGATCTCGGAGATCGCCCCTGACGCCTTCCAGGGGCTGCGCTCACTGAACTCCCTGTAAGTGCCTGCATGGGTGTGGATGGGGTGGGGTGGGGTGGGTGTTGCACCCCCTTAACCATGGCCCACAGCACTCTCACACCAGCCTTTCTTTCCCAGGGTGCTGTATGGCAACAAGATCACGGACCTCCCTAAGGGTGTCTTTGGAGGACTTTTTGCCCTGCAGCTGCTGTAAGATGCCAGTGCTGTGTGGGATGCTTTTCGGGGACACAGGGAACTGAGGTCCCTAGCACCCATGGTGCAGTGAAGGAGAGTCCCCATACTCACATCCCTCCCTCCCTGCCAGGCTTCTCAATGCCAACAAGATCAACTGTGTACGGGCAGATGCCTTCCAGGACCTGCAGAACCTCTCACTGCTCTCACTCTATGACAACAAGATCCAGAGCCTGGCCAAAGGCACCTTCACCTCCCTGCGGGCCATCCAGACTCTGTGAGTGTCCGCACCAGCTCCCGTGCCTGGGCAGGCGAGCCTCTGGGGGAAAAGCATCTCCGGGGCTGGATCTGGTGATCACCCACTGCTCCTGGTGGTGTGTCACCCACTGTCCCTGGCAGTGTGTCACCTGCTATCCCTGGCACAGGCACCTGGCCCAGAACCCTTTCATCTGTGACTGCAATCTGAAGTGGCTGGCAGATTTCCTCCGTGCCAACCCCGTGGAGACCAGCGGAGCCCGCTGTGCCAGCCCCCGGCGCTTGGCCAACAAGCGCATCGGCCAGATCAAGAGCAAGAAGTTCCGCTGCTCGGGTGAGAGCTGTCCCCAGCCCTGTCACAGGCACCCTGCAGCACGGCTGTCCTCGGCCCTGTCCCAGCCTGCTGTCTGTGTGCTGGAGGGCTGATGTGCTTTTTTTTCCACAGCCAAAGAGCAGTATTTCATCCCAGGTGAGTGGAGGAGCCATACACATGTGCATGGGTGCGTGCATGGTGCCTTTTCAGCCAGGCTGCCTGCGGGGATGTTGCGCTAGAGCCCAGTGGTCTGGCCCAGCAGAACCTCGCTTCATTTCCCACGTGCTGGGTACCAGGATGTGTTGTGGCATCTCCCACCGTGCCGTTACCTGGATGGGCACAGAGGCTTCCCCAACATCCAGCTCTGTTTGCAGGAGGGTGGTGGGCAGTGCAGCAGCCCGTGTACCCAGGTCAAATATCTCTGTAGATAAGCTGCTTTAGGCATGGAGAAGAGTAGTATGTGCACAGGGGCTGGAATGAGGGAAGCTGGGGAAGAAAATGAGACCAGGTGGGGATGTAGGAGGATCAGAGAGAGAGGAGGCAGGTGCAGCCCCCTGTGCCTCTGCCTGTGGGAGCCCATGCTGCCTTCACCATCACACAGGGACAGAGGATTACCAGCTGAACAGTGAATGCAACAGTGACGTGATCTGCCCCCCAAAATGCCGCTGTGAATCTGGTGTGGTCGAGTGCTCCAACCTGAAACTCACCAAGATCCCAGATCGCATCCCGCAGTCCACAGCTGAGCTGTAAGAGTCTCCTCTCTCACTCTGCCTTCCCTCCTGCAGCAGCCACCTTGCTAGCACTGGGGTTTGGCTCAGGGTTTGGGCTGTACCAGGCACTTTGCAGCCATCTCCTGAGCTCTTTTCCCTGCTGCCTACTCCAGGCGCCTGAACAACAATGAAATCTCCATCCTGGAAGCCACGGGCATTTTCAAGAAGCTCCCACATCTGAAGAAAATGTGAGTATCGGGCAGGCACTGCCATTTCAGGAGTGCCAGAGGGCTGGGAAGGCACATGGGGGTCCTGATGCCAGGGCAGACTGGGGTGTGAAATGGAGAGCATGTCCCAGTCTGAGGGTCCTCTGAGGGACTGGCATCACAGGATGCTTAGCGGAATCTGGGGGAGGCAGAGTTCAGGATGAGGTCAAGGCAGAGCCCTCATCCCAGCCTGCTTTCCCCTCTTCACAGCAACCTCAGCAACAACAAGGTGTCGGAGATCGAGGATGGGGTGTTTGAGGGGGCATCCTCTGTCAACGAGCTGCACCTCACTGTCAACCAGCTGGAGTCTGTGCGGAGCGGCATGTTCAGGGGCCTGGACGGGCTGAGGACACTGTGAGTCCCTTCTCCTCCATGAGCACCCCGATGGGGACGTCCTTACTCCTTGCGTCCCTGCAGGGCCAGCTCAGGAGTGCCTTGCCCACCTGCTGGCTGTATCCAGTGCTGGGGGGGCAGGTTTTTGCTGCTCAGGGACTTGCTCAGGCTCATTCTGCTGCCCAGCACCGAGGTGGGCACAGCCTGGGCACTGCTAAGGTGGGTGTCCCCTGTGGTGCCTGCCTGTGTTGTAGGTGCCTTTGTTCTCTTCCCTCTGCAGGATGCTGAGGAACAACCGCATTAGCTGCATCCACAATGACAGCTTCACAGGGCTGCGCAACGTCCGCCTGCTCTCCCTGTACGACAACCAGATCAGCACAATTGCACCGGGCGCCTTTGACACGCTGCAGTCCCTCTCCACACTGTACGTCCTGGGCCTCGGGGGATGTCCCCAGCCTGTCCTCATTGCATCGGAGGGCTGCAGGTCCCCTTGCCTGGTAGTTGTTCAGGTGCTGCCCTTGTGCTCCTTCCCACGTGCAGGAACCTGCTCGCCAACCCCTTCAACTGCAACTGCCAGCTGGCCTGGCTAGGGGATTGGCTGCGCAAGAGGAAGATCGTGACAGGGAACCCTCGGTGCCAAAACCCCGACTTCCTCCGGCAGATCCCTCTCCAGGATGTGGCTTTCCCGGACTTCAGGTGTGAGGAAGGTAACTCATAGGCCCTGTGGTGCCAAGGGTGAGGGGAGACCAAGCTGCTCCTCCCAGGATGACACCGTGCTCCTTGTCCCAGCACCATCCTTGCTGCCAGGATGTGCCCGTGGCAAGGAGGTAGCTCAGAGGACCCCATGAATGCCCTCCCCTAATGATACAAAAGTTTCCCTTCCTGGTACCCAGCCCTTGAGGCTGCACTCAGATATCCACTCTGAAGCCAGGAGAGGAGTTTGCACCCACTGCACCTTGAGGCTCTTGTATGTAGGTGGGTCTGTGCTGGCAAACGCTGTGCCCTGGGTGCTGACAGGAGCAGATGTGTAGGCAAAGCCCACCGAGATTCATCCTGCTGCTTCCCACCTTCCCTTCTCAGCCTTGCACACACACCGGAGCTGGGCAGATGGAGCAGACAGGGAGTGTGCGTGGGGAGAAAAACCTCTTTTTATATAGTTTTTTTTTAAATTTAGAGCAGCTTTTGAGCCCTCTGGAAAATATTTACAAACAAGTCATACTTTCTTCTGCTTTCCCTCCTCCACCACGTCAAAGACTGAAGGGTTGCATCCTGCGCCTTTCCTAACGGTGCGAGATAGCATACGGTTGTCCCAGGGATGCCTCTCCCGCAGGATTCCAGCGTCACGGCAGGGAAGGGGAGCAATGCCAGCTCCTCTGGCTGCTTGGCATAGGCTCCACTCCATTGAACTTGTGTCTGGGAGATGGGTGAAGGAGGTTGTTTCAGGAGGATTTGCAGGGTTGAGCCCCTTCTTCTGTGCCCTTATCTCTGTTGTCCCTGTGACTGCTGTTTTGCATGAAAATGGTGAAAAGCAGAGCAGTTGAGCTGGCTGGTTGTATCCACACCAGTGGGCAGGCAATTTCTGGGTGCAGGAGCAATTCCTGCGCTAACTCCTGACTGCTGTTGCCTGCAACACACTGCTTTGGGGATGGGGGAGGACGGTTGGCATGGGTGGGGAGCCATCCTAGGCAGGCACGAGGCATTGAATCTGGCCTCACACTGCCCAGGGACTGGACCCTGGTGACTTGGTGGCTTTCCATGCCTGGTGCAGGTAAGGAGGAGACCAGCTGCATCCCCCGGCCCCAGTGCCCACAGGAATGCACCTGCCTCGACACGGTTGTCCGCTGCAGCAACAAGCACCTCAAGGCCCTGCCCAAGGGGATCCCCAAGAATGTCACAGAGCTGTGAGTAGTGGGCAAGTACCCAAGCTCTCTCCCTAACCCTTCATCAACTTTACAGCTTTGGGTGAGGGCCCTCTGCTGTGGGGTTGCAGGTGTCAGGGCAGAGACTCCTGAGCTCTTCCCCACACCCCCATCCTGGCCTGGTAGTGGGAGTAGGACCCCACCCATCCAAGGGATCCTGTTTGGCCCCAACACCAGCAACTGGCTCAGCAAGAGTGTCTCTGATGATTCAGGGCTGTCAAGGGTATTGTGGAAGAGGTGTTGTCACCCAGCAGCGGGGACCCTTGTCTTTGGCCCTTGGGAAGGAACAGTGAGGGACAAGCACCCCTGCATCTGTGGTCCCCACGCAGCCATGCAGCTCAGGGCTCCGGGGTTCCCAGGAGCCTGCCATCAGCAGCAGGGACAGGGACATCCTGCCTCTGCCATCCCCTCTCACCACAGCTGCAGGGATGCCTTGGCAGCACCAGCCCCAAGCACACAGGCAACGGGATGTGATTTGCCTGGGGTCAGCCACCCATCAGCGTGGGTGTCAGGGAGATACCCATGCAGCCATGCCAGAGCTGGATGTGCAGGCTGTGTGATGCCCATCGCTGTGAAAGGGGCTCTGTAGCCAGGGATGGCAGCAAGTCCTGTGTGCCGTGGGTGCAGGCACTGGTTGGGCACATATACATATATATATATATATATATGCATAACACTCCCGCACCCCCCTCTGCTGTCTTGCACACTCCTCCTCTCTCTGCATCCTGCGCCATCCCTCACATGCTCACACATGCCTTGGGAACAGTTATAGCCTCCCACGCTCACATGGGATGTGTAAATGCAGCACATGGCTGGCTACACTTGCACACGTAGGCTGCTGGGAGGGTGTCCCCAGGGACATGCCTGCAAACCCAGGTGTGCTCATGCACTCACTATATCCCCTGCCAGCCCAGGAGTCCCCCGAGAGCCCCTCGGGCCCTGGGTGCAGGAGGGAGGTGGTGCTGGGGATGCTTCTTGTAGCCCAGAGTCCGTGGTGGTGCACAGGAGAAAGAGGGGGCAGAGGGAGGGATCTCTTGCTTCTCAGTCAACCCAAGGTGCTTTTGTTCTCCCTTGCAGCTACCTGGATGGAAACCAGTTCACTCAGGTCCCGGGGCAGCTCTCTACCTTCAAGTATCTGCAGCTTGTGTAAGTAGCCAGGAGCAGGAGCCCAGGCAGCTGGAGGCACTGCTGGAACTTGTGGGTGAGGGCAGGGGCTGTCTCCATGGTGTGTGATCCTGAGGAGGGGTCTGGCAGTGTGTGGGGACCCCTGACATCCCTCTGTGTCCCCTCCCTGCCCTGGAACACAGCTGCCTGGCACCAATGCTCAGCCTCTGGCTGCTCACCACCTGGTACCGGGCATGGAACAGAGGGGGGACAAGTGGCATTGCTGCCATCACCCTGTGTGAGAGCCCTGCTGCTCCCCTGGAGGCTGGGCTGTGCTGCTGTTTGCACCCCATTGCAGCTGAGCAGGCTGGGGAGCAGTGAGAGGGGACAGGGCCCAGCTGGCTCCAAGCCCTGGGGTTTCTGTTTTCCAGCGATCTGAGCAACAACAAGATCAGCTCCCTGAGCAACTCCTCCTTCACCAACATGAGCCAGCTCACCACCCTGTAAGTGCAGTCCCCGCGGTGCCACACAGGGCTGCAGCCCAGCTGAGCTCTGCGGGCTGTTTTAGGGGACCCCAAAGACTGGGGGGCGCTGGGGACACCAGGGTCTCTGCCCTCTGCCTGGGTGAAGCTGTGGTTTGAGACGGAGCTCACGCAGGGGCAGCGTGTAGCCCAGGGTGGGTGTCTTGCAACACACAGAGGTGTGCTGCCTGCTTCCCTTCTGCAGGATCCTCAGCTACAACTCCCTGCAGTGCATCCCTCCGCTGGCCTTCGAGGGCCTCCGCTCCCTGCGGCTGCTGTAAGTACCTGCCCATAGCCCTGCTCACAGCCCTGCTCACAGCCCTGCTTGGCCTCTTCTCTGCTGCTGCCCCGTGCCCCCTTGGAGCTGGGTGCATGCAGGGCAAATGGGTAGAGGCTGCAGGAGGAGCACAGGAAGGTTCATCTGCTCTCAGAGCAGATGGTGCATTTGCAACAGTGACAGTGTGGTGGGGTCCAGCTCTGCCATCCACACCTGGACCTATGGGGTGGGGTCACAGTCCTTGCTGCCCACCATGGAGCTCTGGGCATTGCAGGACCTTCTGTTCTCTGCAGGTCTCTTCACGGCAATGACATTTCCAGCCTCCCCGAGGGCATCTTCGCAGATGTCACCTCCCTGTCCCACCTGTGAGTATCTCCACCCATTCCTTAGGGCTCAGGGCTGGATGCAGGCTCCATAGACCTTTAAAAACCACTGGGCTGAGCTTGGCTTCCCTGGAGGGTGAGCTGCCTTCTCCCCTCTTCTCTGGGCTTGTACCTGCAGCATCATTTTTTGGATAGTGCTGTGACCTGCTGCCCATGCTCAGGCTCAGATCCAGGTGTGCAGCTGAGTCTCCCAGTGCTGTTGGGATATCCCTATGATCTTAGGTGGATGTGGTGTGGGGTCCTTCCCCAACCCACTAGATCTCTGGGGTCCCCCAAGATGTAGGTCAAGCCGTGCAGAGTAGTGTCACAGATTGGCAGGGGCTGCTCTGACACACACCACTGTGTTGTTAGCCTTCTGCCAGTGCACTTCCCTTCAACAGCCCCCCAGTCTGGCATCAAGTATCCTACTGCCAGTGGTGGTGTTTCAGCCCCTCTTTAAATGAGCCTGCACCCCAGCAGCACTGCCCTATACCCACCACCTGGGGCCAGGGTTTAACTTTGCTCACAGTGTCTTTTTGGTCCCCTCCCTGTCTCCTAGCTAAGCTGTTCCCAGCTGCCTGCTCCTGGCATCCTGGGCATCTCAGGCTGTTCCTTCAGTTTGCGAAGAGCATCTTGATATCCAATCCTGGCCTCCTTGTTTTTTGGGGAGCAGCACTGCTTGCTCTGCTCCAATTTCCCTTGGCTGTGCTGCCTTCACTGCTGACAGCTGGCACTGCCAGTTCCCACAGGCTGAGCTGTATCACAGCCAGTGCTACGGGTGCTGTAGGACTGGGTTTGTCAGCCCCAGCAGATCTGTAGTCCCTGCTGCCTGCCCTCTGGGCTGCCATCTCCTTCTTTTGTCACGTGTTGGTCACACCGGCCGTCCATCACTGCTGACCTTTGCAGTCAAGGAGGATTCAAAGAGACATCCAGGCCCTCCACCTCCCACATCATCCACTGCTTCCGTACCCTTCTCTGCTATGGAGCAGAGCAACCCTCCATCCTCCTTCTCCTTTCCCAGAGCAATTCCTTGCTTTCCCCCAGTGCTGTCTGCACAAGCCCTGGCTGCGACCCACTCACTGCTCATTCCCACCAGCCCACTCCTGTGTCTCTGTCCTGCAGGCTTGTGCAGCAGAGCCCGGGCTGGCCCTGCAGCTCCCATGCAGGTCCTGTTGTTTCTGCATGGTCTCAAGGTACTTTGCCCAATTTGCTGGCCCCAGGCAGCCTTGCCTGTGTACTGAGAGGGACTGCCAAGAATTTCTGTGTGGGCAGTGGAGGACAGCCCCAGGGCAAAGCACGGAGCACTGCGTGGGCTGTGGGACTGGCAGCAGGGTGGTCTAACTGGGCAGCATTGTGGGGCTGTGTGTCCTGATCCTCCTACTGTGGGTAGCACCTCTGGTGGGTCCAGAAATGGAGGAGCACTGGTTTGCCCATCATCTGGCATTCTGGTCAAGTGATAGAGTTGTGCCCAGTTCCCTCTGTGTGGCAGCAGGTGCAATTTTGCCCCTCTCCTCGTGCAGAGCCATCGGGGCCAACCCCCTGTACTGCAGCTGCAACCTGCGCTGGCTCTCCAGCTGGGTCAAGACAGGGTACAAGGAGCCAGGCATTGCCCGCTGCGCTGGGCCCCCCGACATGGAAGGAAAGCTGCTGCTCACCACCCCTGCCAAGAAATTTGAGTGCCAAGGTGAGAGCTGCCCACGCTGTCTATCCATGCCCTCCTCTGGGCACCCAGCAGACCAATGCTTTGTGAGTCTGGGTGGCTCCAGGATTTCATCTGTTGAGCTGCCTCGTGGAGGAGGGGGACCAGGTTCCTTCCATCCCCTTACCTGACTGGTGGCACATGCCTGGTGACTGAGCAAACTGGTGGCTGTCCCATTGCCTGGTGTGCAGCCCCTTGGCAGGACAGGCTCTGCTCCACATCGGTGCCCACAAAAGGACACGTCCCCATCACTCCTCGCACTGACAGCCATCTCCGTGCCTCCCATCCCACAGGCCCACCCGCCCTGAGCGTCCAGGCCAAGTGCAACCCCTGCCTCTCCAGCCCCTGCCAGAACCAGGGCACCTGCCATAATGACCCCCTTGGCTCCTACCGCTGCGCCTGTCCCAGTGGCTACAAGGTACCCTGGTCCCAGGGGTCCCCCATGCGTGGGGACATGTCCCTGCAGAGGGCAAGGGAGCAGAGCAGGACCTCTGCCATGCCCCTAGGGCTTGCTGCCTGCAGGACCACCTAACTCCCTGTGTGTCACAGCATCCTGCTGAGTGGCATGGGCAGAGCTGGGCAGGTGCTGTGGCACCCTCCTCGCTCCCACCTTTCCATCCTCCCCCAGGGCAGGGACTGCGAGGTGGCACTCAGTGGCTGCTCCTCCAACCCCTGCACCAATGGGGGGACCTGCCAGCCTCAGGACAGGGAAGGAGCTGGATTCAGGTGAGTGCTGGACAGGAATCCATGTAGGATGGGTGTTTGGGCAGTAGCATGGGACCCATGGCATCCCATGGAGAGAAGTGCTGATATTTCCTTCCCCTCCTGCATGCTCCCTTGGGCATATAGCTGGGATATTGCATTCGCATGGGAGCTCCAGCTCATGTTGTCTGACTTCACTTCCCCATGACCCCCAGCCCAAAAGGGTCCTAGGCTGAGGTCAGTGGGGGAGGGGAGGGTACCATCACCACAGGAGGCAGGGGGAGGTAGAGGGGTTTGGGACTAGGACTGGTCGCTGTGGTCCTGGAGTCACTGCTGCTCCCTGCAGGGCTACCTTTCCGTCACACAACCCTCACTGCCCTGAGTGCTTTAGGCCATTCTAGGAATCGGGCAATTAGGAGCTGAAAATAGTCGGCAGGCTGGGGATGAGGAGGTAGGCTGTGCAGCCCCTCCCTGTACTGAGAGGCCTCTCAGCCTGTTGTCGTGGCAACACAGCATCCTTGGGCAGGCTGTGCTGCCACCCACCCCTGTGCCCAGTGTTTGACAGGAGGACACCAAACCCAGCTCTTGGTGTGCATGTGTGCTCTTTGCCAAGGTCCTGTGTGGTCATTTTGGGAGAGCCACCCCAAAATGTCCTGTTTTCCTCCTTGACACTGCCCTGGCCCCATGGCAGGTGCCTGTGCCCAGTGGGCTTCGAGGGCCTGAGCTGCCACACCACCAGCAACCCCTGCAAGGAGCACAGCTGCAAGAATGGGGGCTCCTGTGTGCCCAGTGCCACCAACTACACCTGCCTTTGTCCTGCCCACTACACAGGTACCTGGAATGGGGGCTAGCCATCCCCAAACGGCACAGACCTGGCACGGAGATGTGCCCAGTGCTTCTACCCACACGAGGGCTAAATAGCTCCTCTGCCTGCTGTCTCAATGCCCATCACCATGGCCTCTGTGCTCAGCTGTCTTTGAGTTTGGGTACACCCAGCTGAACCCCCACACCCTGGGGATACCCTCAGTGCCTGGCTTAGGCAGGAGCTGCCTCCAGGGGAGAAGAACCCTGTGCCCGTGGAATGAAGCTGCGGGCTTGGCAGCTCCCTCTCTTGAGCTGAGTCTCCCAGGGGTCCCCTCTGCCCCATGGGGACTGGGGTTGCTCCTCTGGTCCTGGAGCTGCTAGGCACCCCCTCTTCTGCCTTGCAGGGGAATTCTGTGAGCAGCCACCCAATTTCTGCTCAGACGAGCTCAACCCCTGCCAGCATGACTCCACCTGCATCTCCACCAGCCAGGGGCCCAGGTGAGCCCCCTCCTCTCCAAACCACTTTTTCTGGCTGTCTGGGGGGGGGAGGTAGATTTGCTTTTTGGGGACTGCAGTGAGGGGGCATGGAGAGGGGGGTTACAGGAGGAGGAGCAGGCACCCACCGGTGCAAGGGGGAAGGACGGGGCAGCCTTGAGCCCCCTGCCTTCCCCAGGTGTGAGTGTGCACCTGGCTATGTGGGGAGCAACTGCAGCGAGGACTTCGATGACTGCCAGGACCACCGGTGCCAGAACAACGCCCGCTGCCTGGATGAGGTGAACGGCTACTCCTGCCTCTGCACCGAGGGCTACAGGTACCACCAGGAAGACGTGGGGCCCCTGGGGTATTGGGGATGGTTATGTGTCACTGTGCAGAAGGGACAAGTCCTGGCTACCAAGTCCATCCATCCATCCATCCATCCATCCATCCATCCACCCACCCACCCATCCATCCATCCATCCATCCACCCACCCATCCATCCACCCACCCATCCATCCACCCACCCATCCATCCACCCATCCATCCATCCACCCATCCACCCATCCACCCATCCACCCATCCACCCATCCACCCATCCACCCATCCATCCATCCATCCATCCATCCATCCATCCATCCATCCATCCATCCATCCATCCATCCATCCATCCTCCCTCCTCACTGTGAGAGGAAGGAGTGAGGCTGGGAGTGTGTGTCTCTGGCGGTGGAGGCTGGGGGGAGCCAGCATCATTGGGGAGGGACCCCAGGGTCCAGCTCAGCATCGAGGCCAATGTCTGGGTACAGATGTACCCCAAGGTACAGCTCTGATGCCAATGTTGGGAGAGCCTCCCCAGAGACCCCAAATCAGGGGGGTGCTGTCAGAGCCCTATGGGGCAGTGGGCAGGGTGTAGGGTGCTTTCCCAGCCCCCAGCCCAGCAACACCCTTGGTCCCACAGTGGCCAGCTCTGTGAGATGCCGCCCCACACTGCTGGCCAGCCTGGCCTCTGTGAGCGAGCTGAATGCCAGAATGGGGCCCCATGTGTGGAGCATGGTGCCCGTGCCCTGTGCCAGTGCCTGCCTGGCTTTGGTGGCCCCAGATGTGAGAAGCTGCTGAGCGTCAACTTTGTGGACCGTGACACGTACCTGCAGTTCACCGACCTGCAGGACTGGCCCCGGGCCAATATCACCCTTCAGGTGAGGGCTGGGGGGGCGTGGGGGCATCAAGGGATGGCACTGGGGGTCTGCCCCAGGGATATGGGCTCCCACTTCTCTCTCTGGCAGGTCTCCACGGCTGAAGGCAATGGCATCCTGCTGTACAATGGTGACAGCGACCACATGGCTGTGGAGCTGTACCAGGGCCACGTGAGGGTCAGCTATGACCCTGGCACCCACCCCAGCTCGGCCATCTACAGGTACCTGGCACCCCTTGTCCACTCACTGGGGACCTCCATCCCCATTGCTTCAGCCTGGAGGCACCCCTGGTGACCCAGCCATCCCTGCCAGTGCTGAGACCATCAACGACGGGCAGTTCCACACCGTGGAGCTGGTGACCTTTGACCAGATGGTGAACTTGTCCATCGATGGTGGCAGCCCTATGACCATGGACAACTCGGGCAAGCACTACACTCTGAACAGTGAGGCTCCCCTCTACGTGGGAGGTAGGACAGGGACTGGGTGATGGAGGGCATGGGAGTCATCAGGGTTCACTGATGGTCCTGCTCTCCCCAGGAATGCCTGTGGATGTCAACTCAGCTGCCTTCCGCCTCTGGCAGCTCCTCAATGGCACCAGCTTCCACGGATGCATCCGCAACCTCTACATCAACAATGAGCTGCAGGACTTCACCAAGACACGGATGACGCCGGGGGTGGTGCCGGGCTGCGAGCCCTGCCGCAAGCTCTACTGCCTGCACGGCATCTGCCAGCCCTCGGGTGCCCAGGGCCCCGTCTGCCACTGCGAGCCTGGCTGGGACGGGGCCCACTGTGACCAGCCCCGCGGCGGTCCCTGCCAGGGGCACAAGTGAGTGCCCTCACCCCACTGTCTGCCCTACCCGCCCCTCCCACTGGCTGCCCACCCTGGTTCCTGGTGCTGTCATGTCAGTCCCATGCCATCACAGTGGTGCCGTGTCATGGCATTGCCCTGCCATGCCGCTAACACTGAGTTGTGCCAGGCTGTTCTGTGCTGGTGGTGCCACGCCGGAGCCACACCTGTGCTGTGCCATGATGGCTGCACTGCACCAGGTGGTGCCGTACCAGTCACAGTGCAATATTGTGCTGGTGCTGAGCCATGCCATGCTCAGTGCTGGTGGGCTGTGCATGCTGGTGCCGCACCGTGCCACACCAGCAGGTCCTGACAGCACCGTGTGCCCGCAGGTGTGTGCATGGGCTGTGCCTGCCCCTTGACGCCCTCTCCTACAGCTGCCAGTGCCATGAGGGCTACCAGGGCGCGCTCTGCAACCAACCCGCTGAACCACCCGACCCCTGCCACCGCCAGCCCTGTGTCCGTGGCCACTGCCACCTCACCCCGGGCGGCCAGCCCACGTGCGAGTGCCACGATGGCTACACCGGAGCCCTCTGTGACCAAGGTAGGTGCTGAGGAGGTGGGTGTCTCGGGAAGGCAGCCCCGTACCACAACACCAGGCTGACCATTGCTGTCTCACTGTCCCACAGAGCCGGAGTGCCGCGGGGAGCCGGTGCGGGACTACCACCAGGTGCAGCGGGGCTATGCCATCTGCCAGACGACGCGGCCGGTGGCCTGGGTGGAATGCCGGGGGACCTGTGGTGGCCCTGATGCCAGTTGCTGCACTGGGCTGCGGCTCCGGCGCAGGAAATATGCCTTCGAGTGCAGCAACGGTGCGACCTTCGTGGAGGAGGTGGAGAAGCCCAGCAAGTGTGGCTGCAGCCAGTGCCTGTGAGCAGCCACCGGCCCTGCAGAGCCGGGGGGCTGGCAGGGAGACCCCCCCAAGCCAAGGACCTCACTTTGCCCTGCGGGCATGATGCTGCTCTCTGGGTGTTCCAAACTGCAGCTGCATCTGAGGAGCCCGGCACAGGGTAGAGCTGGTGCATCTAGAAGGTTGGGAAGGAAACAGGAAAAAAAAAAAGAAAAAAAAGAAAAAAAAAGGAAAAAAACCCCACAAACAAAGCAAATGTGTAGATAGAGAATTTTTTTAAGAACTGCAGCTACACAGATGTGTGGATAGGGAGTGGGCACCCTGCCCAGCTGCCCCATCCTCTCCCTGTGGCACTCTGCCTCCCTGCCAGTGCAGCCCCACAGCCATGGAAGGCAGTGCCTGCATCCCGGATGAGTCCTCTCCCTGGCAGCCCTGTCCCTTGCATCAGCCCAGCAATCTGAGGGATTTTTCAACACCTGGGACAGGAGGATGGGGGCCTCACGGTGGCAGAGCCTTGTGATCTATGGCAAGCTATGGCTTACAGTGGGCTGCCTGGTGTAGCCAGTGTCCTGCAGTCCTGGTGAGCCCAGACCGTTTCCCATCCTCTCTTTCAGCACCTCTGGTCTCTCTCCCTGCAGGGTGCTGGAGCCCAAAGTACCCCAGATAATGTCACCAGCTTTGTGGCCCCAGCCTGAGCCTCTGGTGACACCCCCAGTCTGTGCATGCCAGCTGGGCTCTGCAGTGCATGGGCACACACAGGGTCCAGCCCACTGTGGGCACATCAGGACCACACTGGTGGAGCAGGACCAGGGCAGTGCCAGGCACACTGAATGGGGGACAGGCACCAGTGCACAGATGTTCTGAGGGTTCCAGTGCCAACTTGCCCTGTGCCATGAGGCCAGCACTGTGCCATTCATGTGGAGAGGGCCCCAAATACCCATGGCTTAACCAGGTGGCTCTGCCCAGAGGTGGGAGCTGTGTGAGGGCAGTGCAGGAATCCATTTTTTCCAGGCTGGGTCCTAGGGGAACAGGCCTGCAGCTGGGCAAAGGTGCCCCTTGTCCCACTGACCCAGTCAGCAGGAGCAAGAGGTTGCTGGGACAGCTGGGATGTGGGTTTGCCATGCCCATCACCGGGACCTCAGTCTTGTGCGGGCCAAGTTGAAGAGGCTGAAGATGTCCAAACCTGCAAGCCTGGAGCCAACACCACTGCCAGAGCAGGACCCACCAGCTCTTGGACTCAAGTGCCCATACCTAGCATCTCTTCAAAGCCCACAGCGCCAGGGCATGTGCTGGGCTGGTGTGGGAGCAGGGGCACACAGGGAGCTCGTGCCGGGGTACTGCTTGCACCCAACATCCACAGCAGCATCACCTCCACAACTGTGGGGGCCAAGGATAGTGGGGGCCCAACCTGGGATACTGCACATGGCTGGACAGTGAAACACCACATCAGCCTGGTGGACAGACTCATCCCAGAGCTGCAGTCCTGGCTCTCTCCATCACACCTCTCCAGAACTTCGGCTTCAGGTCTGCACTGCCAGCTGTGGTCAGGCTCCAGGCACCTCCACTGGATACACCCAGCTCTGCAGGTGCTGTCACCATCCCTGCTCACCACTGGCATTCAGGGCATTTCCACCACCACGGGGATGTGTTTCTGCCACAAATGCCCTCTCCACGGGAGCTCCTCTGCCACACAGAGGAGCTGGGATGCGTGTCATTTTGCCTGTGGCCCGCCTGGGGCTTGGTTGTGTTGTGTTTCTGTTCTTGCTGTATGCTAACCGCTAAAGTATCTCTTTATACAGAATACTTACAGATTCTAATATATATTTGTATTTCATTTTGTTATAGTATTTTTATATGTTTGGGGTCAACAAATGATGTTTTCTTTTTGTTTACAGATGCTACTGGGCAGGAAAATGACGGTGGCTTTGTTTGGCCCGTGGGGTTTGTGTGTGTCACTATTGAAGACGCTGGTTTGTACTAGGCTGGCGAGGGAGGCGCTGGGCATCCTTCCGCTGGCAGAGGCTGTATTGTTTTAGGAGATGTTTGGTATTGTCTATGTTGTCTTCCATGTGAACATGACATTTATTCATTCAGAGGCTTGGCCTCTTCTTTCCTGGTGGGGAGAAGGGAGAAGCTGGTGCTTGGGAGCTGCTGAGTGTGTGAGGAGGTGGCACAGGATGGAAGGAGTTGGTCGTGCCTTGGGGGATGATTTCCTACTCCTGGAGCAGCCCTGGCCAGTGCTTCTGGCCAAAGCGTCGCCCCCTTGGTGCAGGGACAAGCAGCCAGGGTTATCCATGCAACGCCTTGCAAAAGCAGCCATCACTGCCGGGGTCTTGCATGTGGAAAGCAGAAGGGCCGGTGCCTGCTGTGGGGATGGAATGGCTCCGGGGGAAACCAGGCAGTTGTAGCTCTCTGGGGAAGGGTAGAGGGGGCCTGGGCAGTAGTCCCCAGGAGCACCAAGAGGTTGCACTGTTGGTACCACAAACACAAGTCTGCCACAGCTCAGGCACTGGTGTGGGAGCACTGAAACCACACACAGGCATTTATATCCCCCCTCCATAGGGAGGGACTGACACTTGGAGGGTGCCAGCCTGCTGTGCCCTGCCTTGTGCACTCACTCACCTTCACTCTTCCCCACTTATCACACCAAACAAACATTGATATCAACGAAACGTTTAATAAGCTGCAATAAAATACGGACCTTTAGAAAGCTCATAGGGTGAATATTGACAGTGAGGAAGAAAAGAAAACAAGGTGGTGGGAATCCTTGAGGAGTTCAGATCTGAGTCAGGGACCTTTAACCTGGAACAAGAACACAACTTTTTCCATAGGCTAGGATGAAATAAAAGACAGGAGCACAGAGTTCACAAAATGTCAACATTTAGAGAATCGATACATATTCAAAGTTCAAATGACCCAGCTCTTATAGCTATACATATTGATTTAAAGCAACTTAATATAATTTTATTTTATTTTTTTAATATATACACTTTCAAAGGTTCATCAGGTGAGGTATGTAAACATTATCTAATGGAAACTCCTCTCCACATTTCCAACCGAGAATTCACAGCAGACAGTTCATTTTCCCAACTTGTGGCGCAGTACTTCCCACTCCCTACACCAACTGGGAATGCCGTCCCAAGCCACGGCTCTCCCAGGTGCAGTCACCGGCTCCCACTTCCCACTGCTGGTCTGTACAGTTCACATTGCTTGGGCTCAAACATACAGTACCGGACAGGAGGAATTTCAGCTCAGTGTCTAAAATTCATATAGAAACAAACAGAGAAACAAAACTCTCCCAGGGAAGCAGACACAGATGAAGGAAAAAACATTTGCCATCAGGGTGGAGATAATATTTAAATGTTTTACATCTTAAGAAAAAGATTACTGGGTTGTTTCCTTTTTTCCTTTTTTTTTTTTTTTTTGTTTATATTACACACCTGTTCCAAGGGTGAAGGAAGCGTGGGACTGGTGAAGGGTCTTGCAGGGCTGGGACCCTGCAGCACCCCTCACTCCATCCTCCAAAGTCAGAGACCCATCATCATAAAAGCAGCCCTGATCCTGCTGACACTGCCTCACACAGACAGCTCACCTGAAAGGTCAGAGCCAGCCACACTTCCAGGCAAAAAGGGGTTAACAAATAAAAAAAAAAATAAATCTAAACCCACTTAAGAAAAAATTACCAAATGACCTCAAACCTCCTAGAAGGAGAATTAAAATTGCAGAATGACAAGCAAATGAGCAAATGACCTTCTGGAGCCAGCCCTAGGACTGCAGCAGCGACAGCAGTGTGCTCCCTTGGGTCACCCGTACCCACAAAGGCAGTAATTCACTAGTGGGAGTTTGCTACCAGCAACTACCTACCCTACCCTTTTTTTTGGGGGGGGGTCCTTAGGGGTGACAGCATCCCCCACTTTCTGCATCCTTGAGGACACTTTCTTCAGCACCTCCAGGTCAAGAGACGCTCCCCCCCACCATGCCATGCTGGACTGAGCCCCTGCTGGGAGCAGGGTTATTCCCACCTGGCCCTGAGCCCCAAGAGCCCCTGCCATCAAAACAGACATTATTACTACAAATCTTATTGCTTGCAGTGCCCCCTGTCCTGGGGAACGGCCATCCTGGCTGGCCATGGGAGCTCACAGCCTCCCTCGGGACCGTGGCCATCGACCAGGTCTGACATCATCAAAACGAGATGAAGTGAATTAATGCTTCAGCTTTGATATGACATAAAANACGCAATCGCCAGCCCTTTGGTTGCGGCACACTGGGCAATACAGCCCCACCAACCGACACACCAGTCAGAACAAGAACCTGTGGAAAGCCCATGAAATAAATATTTAAAAAACCTATTTACAATATTAGATCTGTGAGCATGAAGTGAGAGAAAAATGCTTTTTCCTGCCTCCAAAATAGGTTAGCATCCTGCTGCCTAGCACAACACTATCTTACATGGCACCTACACATAATATATATTCACATTTCATTTTAAAATTAGGTACTCTTACAAACAGACTTAGAAAACATTGGCTAGCAACACAGCCCGTGGGACCGCCTGGCCTCCAGACCCATGGCACAAATGCTGGCCGGCTGCATCCCAGCTCCTTCGGCTGCCCCAAAGCTGCCAACGTGCCCTGAATCAAAACCACCAGCTGCCCTCTGCTGCCCTTTGGGGAGAAGGTGGAAGTGCTCGTGAGAGAGAGGGCTTGTCTGCGGGGAGGGGAGCAGGGAGGATGGGGACTGTGATTTTTGCTAAGCCTAGGGGTGAGCTTAATACAAACAAGAACTCCTGAGAACATCTTAGAACAGATGGATTCATTTCACAACCACCAAGCTAAAGGATGGGCCAAATGGATGCTACGACACAAGGGGGGAACACACGCGACATGGGGACATTATAGCCTTGTGGTTTGCTCAAAAAACCTACTGCTACAAGAAAAGCTCCAGCGGCATTCCCTGTCAAGGAGGAGCCTATCCCCATCTTGCTCCTGGGCTGTCCAGGCATACAGCCCAAGGATGCAGACCCAAGTACACCTTGGCTGGGGCTCAGCCCTCTTCCCCCGGCATGACCGCTGATGGTGGAAAGGTGAGAGCCCAACCTGGACGGCCACCTACACCTCCATGCTGCCCCAGGCACTACCTGTAGCCATGGAAGGCTGGGAATCACAGCTTTCTCAGTCATCTTCAACTGGGAATGCAGCTGTCAGGCTGAAAGTATATGAGCTGGAGAGAAAAAGCATCCATCAGCAAGTCTTAAAAACAGGGCACCAGTAGATCTGATTCCATGTCTATTTCCTGGGCGGTTACTAGGAACTGGCAAAGCTTTTGGAAACACCAGCATTTCCAGAGGTGCCACAAGAGCAGCTGGGACATGGGCTGGGCTGCAGCTTTGCTCATCTGCATACCAGCAAGAAGTGGTGTGGGCAGGCAGCCAGCCCATTCAGTCCAGCCCTGCACGGCTCCTGCAGCACTGAAGGGACAGGGATGCAGAGAGCAGCAGGCACAATTTCATCCTGGTCTCCCAGCTCATGAGCCTTGATCAGCAATGCAACAGAAAGTTTGTCAGAAGCATCAGCGCCGACTGGTCGGCTCTTCAGAGAAGGTTTGCTGCAAATCTGTGTCCCTGACATGCTGGCAGGTGACTACAGAAACCCCACAGCACAGAGCAAGCACTGGCAAACAGGACCCTGCCAGGGATGAGTAAGTGATGAATATAAATACATGCACGCCTTGGGTACATATCACACACCCTGTCAGCAGGAAAACCCATTCCAAGGCTGGCCTTGCTAAACAAGATCCTAACAGCTACAGGTAGGAGAAGCCATCCCGGGCTCAAACTGCTCTTCCTACAGCACCAATGTAGGTTTTGACTCTGAGCTTGGCAAACGCAGCTCCTCATAGAGGTTAATTAAGATGGATGGATCCTGAACATGTGAAGTGTGAAGACCCAGAGCTGCCGATGACAACAAGAGAGAGAAAAAGGTAACCATGCAAATGAGAGAGGGGGGCTGGCAGCAGAGGGACAGTGAGGACATCTGTGGAGGTGCAGAGCTAAGAGGATGCTCCTCCTAGTTCATGGACCGAGGTGCATGATGGAGACGAGTTTCAATAGGATGAGAAAGCAGCCAGCAAGAAAAGTCAAAGTAACAGAAAGCGATCTTCTTTGTGGGTTATAGCACTTGAAATCCAGAGTTGAAGAAGTAGAGCAGGGAGCTGTGGGGTAGCCCAGGGGAAGAGGAGCGCAGTGAGGCTGTGGATCTGAGGATGGCATTGTGGTAGTGCCAGTGGAAAACTCTGCACCTGTAGCACATGGAAACACACTCCATGTCCATGTGGAATAAGGTAATAAATCATGTTGCTTATTTTCTTCCATTCATTAAGCTCATCTGCAGCTCCCTGTGATGTAAGAGCCACATTTATTGGTAAGAGACTGCTCTAAAGCAGGGGCTGTGCCTCAGCAGCACATGTCACCACTGCCTGTCAGGCACACTGCTGGGAAGCTCAGTGTTCTGATCCCACTACTGCCTAAGCCAAGCAGTGCACACCGAACCAGGACAGATGCCCAGAAGCTGCTCCACTCCAGCACCAATGTAACACCTGCTGTCCCCCAGCCTTGCCATGCTCGAGCCAATTGGTGCTGGTGAAGCCCCAGGCTGCAGGAAGGCATCTGGGACACTGGAGCAGCAGCACCTTGTCTAGAAAGACTCTTTCCACTTGCTTTGTATAGGGTTTTATGCTAATGTGATTCCTGCTCCCAGAATACAGGGAGCAGGATAGCCTGCATTTCTCATTTTCTAGCAGCTAAAAAATGAGAGAAGAAAGAGAGAGGAGAAGCCTCAAGGAGTGCGTGGTGCATGGTGACCGGTGCAGATGCTTCAGGTGTGATGGTGAAGGATGGGAGAGGGGATTTGCTGCAGGGGAATGGTGTGAGGAGCAAAGGTAAGAGGCATGCTCACATGCACACCTAGCCCAGAGGAAGGAGAGGAAATCTGGACCCATGTGGCTGGGCCCCAGACAGAGGCCAGAGAAGGAGATGGAGAAGCAAGATGGAAAGACACCCTGCAAAAGAGGTATAGATCAGTCACTCAACTGCCATCAGTGCCTTCCTGCCTCATACCTCTCCTGAAACGCTTTTAAATCTTTTCTGATGGAATGTTTGACATATTTAATGCATGCAGTAAAAATTAAAGTAATAGATAACTTCATATTAATCTGTACAGGGACTGACAGGCTAGATTTAATCACTTCCTAGCTGCTCAGAGAGTTAACTTATTCTAGCACAATTCAAAGGAAAGGCAAAGGATTTTTTTTAAAAAACCAGCCATTTCACAATCAGAGAAAAATGTGCTGCAGCATTGTGTGTGTCAATGCTTGGGAAAGGGAGTACCTGCAAGAGAGCCAGAGGTGCTCTGTGAAATCAAATGCCTGGTTTCATCCTCTGTACTAAAGGGGTACGATGGAAGATTTAAACACAATTATTTGCCTTTCACCTCCAGTCCCCAGGCTGTGAGATCTGTGGTTCAGTGCCAATCATGAAAAGCAATTCCCTTTGCAGCCAATCCTTTCCACCCTCTGCTCTCAGGGCCAGCATCTCTTGAATTCATGGGCTGCACTAGAGCCTTGCTCTCATCAGGGACAAGAATCAGCAAGGTGGCTGTTAACGGTCCGGCAGCCTCAAGGCCTACACAGTGCCCTGACAGGCACTGCTGCTTTATGTGTGGAAAGAGGCTGACATTGAGATTTCTGCAAATGGACTCTGGGATTCCAGCAATCTGAGTGAAGTTGTACAGATGCAATGGCTGAGCAGGGGCCTTTCCCTAGCACAGACCACAGCACTCCCCAGCTGCTGGTCATCTCTGCCCAACAGAACCAGCACAGCCACACACTCTATGCACTTCTAACAGGTTTTTCTCAGAGAAGACAGGCACTATGACCCTGTTCTGTGACACAAGCAAGAACAAACATCCGGCACCTTGCTAGTAAAAGGGTGAAATGCAAAATATGGTAAAAAATTAATGCAAGCCAGCCCCTTATCCAAACCCTATTTCAACTGCAAATCCTGGCTCAGGAGAGCACTAGGCACGTGCACAAAAGCACAAGGTGAGGGCCAGAGTTCCCTTCCTGGAGAGCACCAACATCAGGACCTCAAGCCCTTAAAAAGGGAGAGATTCAATCTTCAATGAAGAGCTGCAGAAAAGCTTTGCCATCAGAGACCACAGAAATCACCACAAGGACAGGGAAATAGGAGAAGGAAGCCCGTCCAAAAGCAGAGCATGACAAAACTGGTTCATCCCTGAAGCCAGCAAGAAAAAAGACAGATACAGCCCAGCACGCCCAGCTGGCAGCAGTGGATGTGGCAGTCTGGTACCTGGAGACCCCACGGCATCTCCTCAGCCTGAGCGGGCCTCCCCACCCATGGGCTGTGCAGTGGGGAGCAGGCAGCCAGCAACACACCAGTTGCTACTTCACATTCTCACGCAGGTAACAGTCTGGGACACCAGCAGCTGCTACCAGCGAACCGACAAAGGACAGACTCGCCTTGCGCTCCCTCAGTGATGGGAAATGGTTTTGGTTTTGCTTTAAATGCCACTAAGAAGACAGACAGAAGAAGGACTCTGAAAGAAAGGGAAATGTTTGTGTGCACCCAAAGGCTGACAAAAGCTACTTCATGTGCACGAAGGTGGTTTTCTTTCTGCTACAGTACAAGTGCTTGTGCCTCAAGTATAAAACGCAAGCCTCCAAATCACACAGACGAGCTTCTTATTTTTATTTTTAAAGTGATAAATAAGGCACTGTACTTTTAACAAAAACTGCCTGGTTCCAAGTTCAAAAGAACCCAAGGAACGTTCAAACTGCAGAAACTTCCTTCTGAACAGCAGAGCCAGACAGACCAACCTCTTCTCTGTCCAAGACACATCTGCTGATGCCTAAAATCATGGGCGTTATCCTTTAACTGCGGATTTTTAAAGGCTTGCTACAGCTTATAAAAGCAGCTTTAGTTAATGCATGGTAAAGGGTTACTACTATACATCAGTTTTGTACATGGCTACCAGTTCTTCGCTATTTCGGGTCCAGTCGTGAGCGTTTGCTGTGTGAACAGTCCACTTTTGCCCTCAGCTTCCTCTTGCCCTGAGACACACTGTTCTCCTGCATCTTCTTCATGGACCTTGTCAGGGTCTTCCCACTGCTGTGCTTCTTGTTGGCCATCTTCTGTGACCGGGTGGAGGACTCCCCCAGGGGCTTCTGCTTTGGGGACTTGGACAGCTCCTCGTGACTGGGAGGCAGCATGGCCCGTCTGCTCGTGTTCTCCTTGCCCTTCCGCATGGGGAGCCGCATCTTCTCCAGCTGCCTTTTCGGGACCCTCTTCTCTTTCAAAGACATTTTTCTGGCCAGCTTATTGCTCCTCTCCATGGAAGCCTGCTTTCGGGTGGCAGGAGCTTTCGCGCTGACGTCTGAATGCTTTATTTTACTAGCCTTCTTGGCAGGCAGCTTGTCCTTGGTGGAGGAGCTGGATCGCTCCTGGGTGCTCCCACTCTCCTTCAGCATCTTCTTCTTCTTGCTGAGCTGGAGGTCGACTTTGGGCAAGGGGTCCTCTTGGGACCTGCTCTTCCCCTTCCGCCCCTTCCCCGTCCCATCCACTGAGGGAGATTTAGCAGGAAAGGCAGCTGCTTTGATCTGCAAGGCCAACTTTGGAGACATCAGGGGGTTGATGCACACACTCTTCCGGCTCTGCTTGCTCTCCAGGGACAGATGGTCCCCTGGGCCGTCACTCTGCTTCTCTGCCTTCACCATGCGCTGCTGGGCTCGCAGCTTGCCCCGAAGATGGGAGTACTTGCGCAGGATCCTGGTGCTGGCCTGTGTGGGCAAGCTGAGGGCAGGCTGGATGGTTTTGTCTTCGCTCAGCTCCTTGGTGCTGGCATCAGTGGGAGACGTCTGGTTGGGAGTGGTGGCTTCTTCAGCCTCTGCTTTATCAGCATTCTCACGAATTTTGGCCCAAAGCTTTTGATTCTTCAGGTTATTCCGAGCCGGGGTAGCAGCGGCGAACTTCTTGAGATGTTTTTTCAAACGTTCAGCTTGTAGTGAGCTGGGGTAGAGACTAGAGGAAGAATATTTCTGCATGGGGACTTTGATGGGGGGAATCTCCCCAGGGAGACGGGTGTTGAGCTTCTTCACAATCACTAGAGACCTGGTTTCAGTTGTCTCCAGAAACCACTGGCATATGTCAGTCAGCTTAAAGGCCTTCATAAACAGCATCTGCACAGGAGAAAGCTTCTGCACTTCCAGTGAGCCTCTGCTTTTCCGTGTTCTTTTCTTGCTTTTCCAAATCTCTTTCAGTTTGTCGGCTTTGTTCTTTACCTTGGGGGTTGACTGGATCTCCTTCTCCAGCTGAATCCAGCCTTTCTGGATTTTCATATATTGAGTGTTGAACTCAGCAATGAGCTCCTGGTTCTCCTCTTCAGCACACCACTCCATGAACTTTGGTTTGCTGTCAGCCATGTCTATGTCCTCCAGTGCTGGGCAGTCATCATTCCCTGAACTGTGTTCATCCCTCAGTTTGGGGATTGCTTGCATAGACTCCTTCCCTGGTATGCTCTTTTTTACACTATCTACAGGTGCAGGTGCATGTCGTAAGTTATAAAACTGCAGAGCAACTTTTTTATGCTTTGCAGTTTTTGCTGGAAGATGCTTGCTTCCACCTCTGCTGCTGGGACATGGAGGCAAATCAGTCACCAGCTCATATTTCACTGGCTTGCCCAGATCCCTGGCACTGTCAGAGCTCTCCTTGTCCTTTGCACTGGCATTGACTGGTTTCACATCCACCTGCTCAGCATCATTTGCAGGAACACTGTTCTCTGGAGGGAGGAGAATGTTCTTCTTCTCAGAATCAGCCTGGACACCGATTTCCAGCATCTCACTCAGTTGACTTTGGCTGCTGTTAGCAGGGGAGTCATCTTTAGAGGAATTTTCTCCCTCTGCAGCAGTCTCTTTCACTAAGATGCTTTTATAGGTTTGTCTGGTAGTGACACCATTCTCCTCGCCTGGCTGCTGCTCAGTGATGCTCTCTGGAGCCTGGCCAATGCCTGGGCCTTCGCTGGTTTTGAGTAGCACATTGGGGAAACAGTCATTTGGGAAGTGCATGGATGCTGCCTCATCCAGCTGCACTTCCCTCTTGAACCGCTTAGCACCAGGGCTCTTGGAGAGTTCCATCTGAAGGCAAGGAAGCTGCACAGAGCTGGAAGAACGAGAGTCCTCAGCACTGACTTCAGCAGGTGACTGAGACTGTTGGCTTCGGAGACACCGGTCCGATGCCACCAGCACTCTCCTGCCTTTCTTTCGCTTCTTGTCTAGACTGTCTTTGGAAGGGACAGAGTCTGAGCTGTTGGGGTCAGGTGGCATTTCCCCTTCAGTGAGCTCTTTTTCACCTGCTGTGCTGTTATTCTGCATTGCCTCTACTTCCAAGATTTTGGGGAGGGGTGTGCTGATGAGCACAGCATCCTCTTGCTCAAGAGGGCCGTCACCCGTGACCAATGATTCGGCTTCTGGTTTAGCATCAATGCTTTTGTTCACATCCCCGCACTGCAAGGTGGCAGGGGGCTCCAGGGGGTTCTCCCCATCGCTGGTGGCAGGGGGCTCATCAGGAGCTTGCAGGCCTGGAGAGCATGGGGAGGGCTCTGCCAGACACTGCCCGCAGGGCTCAGCATCCCCTGAGCCTGGAAGCTGAGCAGGATCCCTGACACCATCACAGGGCAGAGGTGTTGTGTCTGTAGCGGCAGAGGGCTGTGAGGAGGACTTTGGCTCTGGGCTGGCAGGAAGGTCTGGAACAGTTTGTATATCAGAGCCTGGACAACCTTCCTCTTCACTGTGTGCTTTTGAGACTGAAAAGGCAGCAATATCAGCAGCCTGACTGCTGCTGCTGCCATCCCCAGAGAAGTCCAGGTTACTGCCAGCCTCACAGGTGACAGTGCCTCCTCCTGTCATCTCCTCTCCTTCAGCAGGAGGGGAGCCAGGGGGCAGTGAGCTGGCCAAGCTGTCCTCTTTCTGGGGGCTGGGTGGAGCAGAGAGGGAGAAGAATGGCACGGCCACGGCAGCTTCCCTTGACCGCAGTGCTCGGGTATCCCGGAGCTGCATGGAGCCCAGCTCAGCTCTCTCTTTCGTTTCTTGGCTGGTTGGTGCTACTTTAGCCAGGAGCCTCAGGGACACCCTCTTCTCACCCTCCCATCCTGCCCCTGCAGATCCCTCTACCGAGAGCACCAGGGGTGGCTTCGCACTTACAAGGGTCTCTGTTCGCAGTGCTGGGCTGCTCACCCTCTCCTCCGCCCGGGAGCTCTTAACCAGCGTGCGGACAGTCGGGAGCTCGCAGCACTCCCCGTTGAAGTAATACCCCCGGGTGCTCTTCCTCGCTGTCCTGCGGGACGACACCAGCCTCTGGGCCTCGAAATGGCACTCGGTGATGGGCTGGCTGATGTACACCACGTCGCACTGGTTGTCGTAGTCATTGATCCTCAGCCCCGATGCTTTCTTGCTCTTCCGGGAGGACCTGAGGGAGGCTGCCCTGGTGCGGGGGTGCCCACCGGAGGTCCGGTGGGTGGCTGGCACAGTGCCAGTGGGCAGCCAGCCCTCTTTGGACTTGTCGAGCGTGCCCTTGTCAGGTGGGTGCAACTGGCAGCCTGCCTTGCCCTTGGCCATGGCATGCAGGTGGTTTTCTTGCTTTGGTCTCACATCTTGTTCTTTTGCGTCTAAGTCCTGGTGCAAAGATGCTTTCGAGCTGCATTGCAAAGTGTTCTCTTTGTCGGCTCTGCGAGGGGGTGTCACCGCAAAGCCAGGATCCCAAGACTCCTCTGGCAGAGCCCTGAAAGAGCTCTTTTGGGACCCCAGACAGCTGTCTAAGCTGTCCTCACTGCCATTCACATTTGCCACTTTGACTGAGATATAACCTTCCATGAGAGTCTTACCTGCTAGCTGTTCTTTATTATCCTCACACTTCCTGATACTGGCTTCTTGTTCATGTCCAGCAGCTTGCTGCCCTTCCAGGCTCTTAGCGGCATGAAGGAAATTCAAAGAGGAAGAGTTCAACGTGCTGAGGTATCCTTGGGTGGGGCTATCCTTTGGACTAGCAGAGCGAAGCCTGGTGATGGGGAGATCGCAGAAGTCCCTTCTCAAAGCAGGACTGGAGTTCTCTGCTCTGTCCAGAGACTTCAGTTCCACTGGCTGCCTCGGGGCTTGTCCCATAACATGCAGGGGGCCATCGGCCCCTGACTGTCCTGGGTCCAATGTAGAAGGGAGCTTTGATTCAGTACAAGTAGCACCCTTATCCTGATTTTCAGTGCTTCGCTGGCTACAACCAGAGCCACAAGCAGAGGCCTCCATGCTCTCAGATTCAGATAACTGCTGGCCGTCAGAGTCTGGTTGTACTTCAGTGTATATGTCGTTTAGCACACGAATGAACTGCTTCTGGTGATGTGTACACAGTCTGACCATAAATTTTTCCAGTGGAGACTTCGGCTGATTGTTAGAGTCTATTGCTATTGTCTCTGCTGGATCCTCACTAGAGAGACAAAGAGAGAAGCAGTCAGTAACATGTTCCAGGGAATACTAGTTTATGCTGCAAAACCAGAACAATCCTTCTCCTCCCAGTCAGGCACATCATTTGCCTGACCTCCAGGTGAGATCAAGCATCCTGTTTTCCTGGGGCTGGCAGGTGTCCCTTCAGTCCCAGCATGCACACTTACATGTGCACACTGCTGGCAGGACACGGACTGCACTTTTGTTTGTTTTCCACTGCCAGAGCACCCATAATTACACTTCTGCCTAGGACATCCCAGTGTGCAGGCACCATGTCACATGTTCAAAGCAAACCTAACAAGAATCAGACTTAGTATCTGCAGAGCACCTGGTGTAGAAGGCCCAGCATTTCTAGGATGGCTGCACACCTCTGCTGCCTCACTCTGCACTGCCAGGCTGGGTGGGAGCAGAGCAGCATCCCAGCTGGGCAGCCAGATGCCAGGAATCTTCAGTTACTCGAAATCTTCAAATTCTGCTTACACCTCAGTGGCAAAAGATGGGTCTGGGGTCAAACTGAGCAGATCTGAGCCTCTTCCGTAATCAGCACAGAAATTCTGGCAAGCTCCCGGCCTGCAGGACATGCAGGCAGCAATGCACCCTGTGCCATGTCGTGCCATTTTCACTGACCTTTGATTAGCTGCCATTTAATAAAGTGTTCCTGTAGTTGATGGACTGTCAGCGCACAGTGGTTGCGCAGAGAGGTGGGCTTCTACAGCACAGGGTCACTGCCACTAGCTAGCGCTCAAATGCAGGCCATTATCAGTTACCTGCTTGGCAGAGGCAATTAATTAGGACTTACTGGTGGAGAGGTTAAGGGATAATTACCCAGTGTTTGCATGAACTCATCGTGAGTGCCATGCCAGGTGCTGTTATCGAGACCATATCTGCTCCCAACGGCAGCACAGGTGATTCCCACCCAGTCCTGACCACGCCGAGAGGGCCCCATGCCTTGGCACCCACGCTGCCTGACACAGGATCTTTACCAGTAACATGGGGTTGCTTTGCAGCAAGACTTGCACTTTGCACCTCCTGGCCTTGTACTGGAGGAGTGAAAGTCCTTTCTCCCCCTACAGCCTTTCTCTGTCTGCCCCCCCACCAGCATCAGACACTGACCTCACTCACGCAGCTGGGTCAAGGGGGGCAATGCTTATCAAAGGGTTTAGAGCCAGGGTGGGGAAAAGCAGCTTCATCTGGAGTGGGTTTTCTCTCTCCATGCTGCCAGGCACAGGGCTCAACAGGTGGATGAGGAGGAAGACCTCCAGCTTGGAGTAGGGAAATGGAGAAGGGAAAGCCAGTGGCTGGAGACAGCCGTGCTTGGTGGCATCAGGCATGCCAGAGCCAGCCCTGGGCAGCCCCCACCTGCTCCTTACCTACTGCTTGCTGGCTGCTTTCCTTGAACTGACACGCACCAGGGAGGCACCTCCAGTGCCCTGATTCCCTGGGCTGGTGGGCAGGGAGACACACCTGGGGCCACTACAGACTCAGAGCTGACCAGGTCTCCTCTTTGCCCAGAAATGCCAGGCTGCAGCCAAGCCTGCCCTGAGCAGCTGGTACCTGGCCCTTTGCTTTTCAGTTTGCCCAGGCATAACGTGTTTTACATGTAACAAGGCTTTGCCTCTCAAGCCCAGCCTCTTAATTTCCTTAAAGGTTTCTTAGGCAGGGTTTTCCTAAAAAGACCTGAAAAGGCTAAGCAAGCTCAGCTTGCCGCATGTGTCCTGGCACCTCCAGAACACACTCCCGGGGTTAGCAATAAACAACGTACCTGGAGACTGCTTTACTACACCCAGGTGAGAGGAACGCCCTCCAGCAACCGTCTCAACTGGTCCTACCTGGCGCTGCAATGGCTTTCAATTTGCAACGCCTGGGATTAGTTTAAATAAAAATACTCAGGTACAACCTGGCCCCTCTCCAGAGCCCTGCATGGGAAGGATTATGTCAGCCAGGATCTCTTACACGGCCCAGCTCCTCCCCTCGCTCTGCTGAATAACAAAAGGGGATAAAAAAACCTTTCAACCCCCTGGGCTTGGAGCAGGGGGCTTTTAGAAGAGGCAGAGCTCAACGTAGTTTTTTTCCACCTTTGCAAAGAGGGTGGAGACTCCCCTTATCTACTTGCAACCCCAGCTCTGAAGAGAAGCAGCCATCTTCCCCAGGGAAGACTGAATTTACACTGACAGCAGCAGAGTTGGGGCCCTGCCCTGGACCCCACCACTGCCATGCTCCCTGGGCAGCTGTAGGAAGGGGTTATGGTGGCAAAACAGCCAAGTCACTCCTTGCTGGGGCACCTTTGGCTGCTATGCTCCATGGCTGCGAAGGAAGCATCCATGGCGTATGCAAAGTGATTGCCCCAGTGGGTGCCAAGAAAGGAAAGGCTGGGTGATGCCTGGTGAGGAAAAGGTTGCAAGCCTGTGTACAGAGCCCCTGGTCTGTGAGAAGGGACGAAAGTGGCTGGGCACTGTCCTTTCTTGCCTTGTGGCTGTGATACTGAGCACAGCCAGCTGCAGGTCACGCCTGCTTTGCACACGCATGTGGGACTGGAAAAGGCTCATGTCCTGCTCCTGTGGCGGAGAGGACCTGGAATCCTTTATCCTGAAGGTTCCAGTGGCATTTCTGCCTTGCCTTTCACCTAGTTTCTTCCTCTGAAGTGTGACTAAGGCCTTTGTGCTTACTGTCACCTTATTTGCCCCACTGTACTACAAGGAGACAATCAGAGATACACAGAGCTTGTCAAGCTGTAAATTTAAAAAACAGAGATAAATATTTTTCCTGCTTGATAAAGGAAATAAATCCATTCAGTTTTGATGCCCTTTCTACTTAGAAGACCCATCTCACACTCAGTGACACAGTTCACCTGGCACATTGATTTCAGGGTTCTCTGGTGTCATGCCACTTCAGCTCAAAGATGGGCTGCAACTGCTCACCTTGAGCTCATCTGTTCCTTCCCCAGTCCATCACTGTTTGGGTACTGCAAGCAGCATCGCCTTTTTCTTAGTGTCTAAGGATAACCTTGGGGCAGAGCTTTGCCTGCCACCTGCAGTCAGGCTCTGAGGGTGGCTAGGTTCCAACTCTGTCCTTCCTCTCCCTGTGCCCCCAAAGGTGCTGAGCTGCAGCCTGTGCCTCTCCATGCCCAGATCTCCCAGATACACAGAGTTCTGTGCTCCCTGGGGCCTGCTAATCTGTGTGCCTTGGTACCTATCCAGCATTTCCCACTATTCCTGTCAGTTCTGGCTATCACTATTAAATAAAACATGCCCATGGGCATTCTCTTGTGAGGCAGCCGATGGATGCAGGATTGCCCACATGCTCCCTACTTAAGGCAGCTTTGGAGAAGAGTTTGTTTCTGGCTCACATGTAAGAGTAGAGTTACATCCAGTGCCCCACATTTTCAGGCAGAGTTGCTTATGGGCAGTACAAACTGTTGCAGAAAAACTATTTTTATGTGGCTTATCAGAATAGAGAAGAGGTGAGCTGACTGCAGAGCTGTCTTCCCAGGGAAAGGTGTCGGGTGCAAAGTTCCTCAGCCTGGCAAAAGCACAGCGGGAGCAGAAGACTGACTGGCAAACACAGAGGATGGGAATTGGGAACATGGTTTAAACAGGAGGAAAAATTATTCTCAGGACGCAGCCAGTCCTGCCTCTGAGGAGGCAGGCAGGCAGAGTCCTGGCTTTTCGGAGACACAGGCCAGCCCTACAGAAGCCGCTGGGCTGGAAAGACCAGCGTGGGAGCCCAGGGCTGCCCATCCCACCTTCTCCTTGGTGCCTGTACTCACCTCTTCCCACAGAGCTTGGCCCAGGGTTCTCCTAGGTTTGGGTGTGCATGAGGAATGAGCCATCTCTCTCAAGGGCTGGAAAAGCCACAAGCCAAAAGGAGATTCATGACCAGTGAGAGACTGCTATCTGGGGACCCTCTATGCCTCTAGCCAAGCTGTAAGTGCAGTCACAAACTTGTATGGGGTCCCAGAAGGATCCCCTGCAATGGGAGAGACAGCCCACCTGTCAGTGAGCTTTCCTGCAGAGCCTGGGAGATGGCAGGTCTGCCCTTTCTGCCCACCAGCCTTGAATGCTGCCTACACAGGGCTGTGGCTGCCGGATCTCTTCTGTTCCTGTGCCCCAACACCTTCCTTCCAGCCCCACTCCACACATTGCCCTGGACCAGCAGAAGACAACCCCAGAGTCCCAAGTGAATCTTATCAGCAGAGCCCCTCACTACCTCCCAGCCCTTCTCGATTTCCCAGGGCAGCCCTGTTCTCTTCCCCTTGCCTGCCTGCCACAGAAGGTGTCAGAGGCATCAAGGGGCAGGAGCTGTCAGAGGCACAAGCGGAGCTGTTGCTACGCAACCCCGGCGGTGCAGCAATTAATGCTGGGGAAAACGTGCTGCGCTCTGAAGCTATTTGCATAGCTGCGTGCTGCAATACATTCGTTTGCATTGTGCCTCTACTGTTTAGTGTAGTTTAAAGTCAACCCTCCCCCAGCTCTTGCTGGAGGGGACCTGGGGCTTCCAACAAAGGCCATGTGGTTGGGGATGAAGGGGTTAGGGGAAGGCAGAGGTTTTTCAGTCCACATATAGACTGCACAGATAGAGGATTTACAGTATGGGGAGGAAGGGCCAAGTTATCTGTGTTTCTCCCTACACAGCCTGAGGAGCTTTTCCGAGCTCCTGCAGTGCCCCCCGCCCACTGGTGGGGTTGTCATGTCTTCATTCCTGTTGTACCAGGATGACACTGTGCTTTCTCTGCCTGTGAATGCCATTAAAAAAAGAGTTTTAGGGGCAGCCCAGCCTGCCTTTGCTTCTATAGTGTATTTGGGCAGGGAGCAAGAGGGGAAGAAAGAAAGGGAGAAAGAAATCAGCTGGTTCCTTCCAACATACCTGGGAAGCTGGTCTTTGAAAACCTGTCAAATTGCCAACTGCAATCTGGTTTGCCCACCCCAAGTTTCTCACTATTGAACATGAAGCCTGTACCCTTTTTGGGTTTCTTTTTTTAGCCCTTGAACATCTTGGGTTTGACTGATTATAAGTTTACAGGTATGTTTTGTACCTCAGAGGCACAAGAAGTAGCAGCAGAACAAAAGTTCAAGGCTAAGTGTTTCTGTTCCTTTCAGACCACTCTAAGCACCAGGATTATAGTTCTGTAAAAGAAACAAAACATAGCTATAAACTTATAAAATCCAAGTCAGTATTTTTACAGGGATGACCTTTCCCCTCCCTCTCCTGCTGCCACACAGCTGACTGCACCAGTCAGCAGAGAGGTGCCTTGTACCACCCAAAAACAGAGGTACCACTTGAGTAGCCCACCAAGCTGAAGGGTGTCTTGGAAACCTGACTAAAAGCAGAGATTTGATAAACATGGAAGAACTAAAGACTAGGAAGAAAGACTGACTGGCAAGCTGAGCTGAACTCAAAGCACTGACCATGCCCACTGTGAGCCCAAGGTCTCAGGCAGCCTCTCACTGCCCTGGGGTGGCACCTCCAGCCCTGCTGGTTTCAACCACCTAATTTCTTTTTCAGGGTGAGTAGAAATGCCTTTTTGAGGGGTTGCAAAGGAAGAGCAGCCTCTTAAAGGGGACCTGCTCACTGCTGGCAGTCAGGTGAGTTGACCCCAGCCCCAGGGCCGCAGTGAATCCTGAGTGCTAAGCGTGCACTTGGAAGCGGCTGTGCTGTGCGATCCCAAGGACAGGCTTGCTTTGCCTGTGCTAGAGGGCTGCATGCAGAGATCTTACCCAGCAGAAGGGGGAAATGGGTTCTCTGCCAGTCCCAGTTCAGCTTGCTGGAATGGCCGTGCAAAAGCAAACATGCTGGGAAAGGCGTGGGACCATCTGACTGTGCTCAAACCCATCTCCACTCACAGCTGCAGCACAGACCTCGTGCCTTGAGAAGTGCAGGACGCACTTCCTTCTGCTGGCAGAGCGAATGCAGCGATCCCTTGAAGGGGATGGGCAAATCAGCCATGGGCACGAATAGTGTAAGCCACTGAAGCAAGATTTTCTGGAGCTCATCTTTCAAAGCCCCAATTAAAGGCTGACACTGGATGCACCAGTTTAAATGCCTGTATTTCAGTCCTCAGAAATATGCCTGGCACCTCACACTCCCCACACAGATGAATGAGTCCCTTCACACCTCTGTGGGTGCCACAGTAATTCTCTCTCACTGCACTGAAAAAAAATAGAAAAGCAGCATGCAAAGAGCTGTGGTTCCACATAACAGCTAGGAAGGAGAAAAAGCTCTCCCTCTCTAAATTAAAAGCTGAAGTTGTGCAAAGCACAGCCAAAATAACTATGGAAATATTGCTGCCAGGTTCTCAAGGCCCCTGAATTTACTCCGTCCTTGGTGACGCACATGGGGATGGACTGAGCTTGTATTTCAGCTGAAAAGCAGGAACAAACAAGTTATAGATGGGTTTTGTTTGGCTGCGGTTTTTTGTCGGCTGCATGTATTCATCAACTATCCAGGTTGTACAATCAGCCAACTGACTGGACAAATAACAGACATCCATTATAGATTCAGACTTTTAACCCTTCAGAGTAGTGTCTTTTATTTGTTTGTTTATTTTTTAAACTAGTTAAACATTAAAAATCACTTCTCCCCACCTGTAACCAAATAGAAATCAAACAAACCAAAGTTGGTTTTACATTAGGAAAACCCAATAACAGCCTCAAATACGTTTTGCTTTTTTATATTCCTGTCGTAACTTCCTTGACTCCCACCTTCCCCAAAACCCAGCTGTATTCTATAGTAGTTTATCATCACTGTGATACTTCTAATACAATATTTAATGACTAATTAAAAATTTTACCACTGAGCTATTGCTTTAAAACCAAGGGAAATTTATCATGTTGGAAATACTATTCTACATACCATCTTTCAAACCCTTTCCAGAATTGTCCTTGCTAATTTTTCTAATTATCAAGATCATTTGGGATCTTCCCTTTAAGGAAAAAAAAAATTACCATGACTGTTTCTTTCTGAGGCAGTACCCAGAATCTTTGCTGAGCTAGGTGCTCCAAAAGGATAGATAGCACCAGAAGACCAGAATAGATAGAAAAACAGACAGCACCAGAAGACAGATAACAAAGGCATGCAGGGCAAAAAAAAATTCTTACAATGATTTTCACAGCTTTGCACATTTTAAAAAAGGCAGCACCCAGTTAAGAGAAGGGAGAATGAACCACAGGGAGTGTGGAGCAGGGAGGGATGCCCTGAGTATCTTTAACAGTCCCAGGTATGAGTTGGGAAGATATACTGGCTCTGGACCTGAGGTGACACAGGTGTATGGCCTCTCCCCTGCTCTGGGTCCATGGCTGTCAGTTTCTGTCTGCCCTGCACCACTGTAGGGACAAAGCTCTCCCTCCCCAACCTTCAGACATGCACACTCAGGTTAGCTGGAGTCACTGCAACTGCAGAGGTTCAACAACTACCCAACTCCCACTGAAGGTGCACTCATCTGCAGTCAATGAGGGCTTGTGAGAAGGACAGGCTGTGCTGTGAGAAATCCCACCTTCCTCTCCTAAGATGAGCATACACTGAAAGGTGGAAGGAAACCCAAATGCATTGGACAACCTCCCCTAAGACTTTCCCGCTCCCAGCTCCAACAGATACGCTGCCATGCACAGCCACTGCCTAATTCTAGAAGTCTTCAAGGATTTCAAATTCTGCAATTATCCAGGTTGGGGTTTTTTTCCAACATGGATATGAAAAACCAAATGCAGGAGCTAGGTAGAGCACTTGCTAGAGCTAACCACACTCAGCACAGCCAGGTTGCCAAAGCTTGGGAGGGGCCAGTGGAGACATCTGGAGAGGAGAGGGTATCCTGGGTGTAATTAAGAGACGTTGGGGGATACGACCCCATTTCAGATAACCTGGAGATTCAGATAATTGGGCCTCAGATAATCAAGGCCACATCGTTAATAGAAACAGTATCACAACTCCTACCGGCAGCACTCCCCACGTGCGGACGCCATCCCTCCTTGCATGGGAATGCCTGGTGAAATATAAATTAGCAGTTTGATACATGTCTGTACTCTGTCAGCTGTTGGGCTGAGCAGCAAACCCTGTGTCTGATGCACCACTTTGGCTGGATGCTTGGGAAATAGGTTAAGGCAAAGAAGTGGATTGCAGCCCTGGATGCCTGGGGACAAGGCTGTCTCAGAGCTGATGGGCTAGGTAAGCTCTATTTTGAAAGTGGGTTAATTTAGCTGCCATTCAACTACCATTAAATGATGTAGGTTAATTTTATAGTCAGATAACTATTAAGAAACCAAAACATAAGGCAGGAAATGTCTCTATGCACACCAGTGAGGAGAGATTTCCTCTGTGCTAATGCACACCCCTCCCCTTCAGCTCAAACCTCTCATCCTTCCATTTCTGCACATCCTGCACATAATCTTTTTTTTTTTTTAACCCTTGTCATTACACACTCTTGTCCTTCCTCCCTCTCTTAAGAGAGTCTATTCTTCCTCTCAAAAATTCACCTTGATATCCTGGCCCACACTTATTTTTCTCCTTTTTTTATATTGTCACACATCTCAATGCTAGAGGAAGACTAACAAATCCAAACCACATCTGACCCTGGCAAATGTCCACTAAGAAAGGTTCTATCTTCCCCCACACAGCCAATATTTGTGCAGCTATGTGGTAAATTGAGGTAGGGAACTACACCTTGCTTAGTATGTAACATTCCATCACTACTAATACACCCAGTTTACTTTGGGGGTATTCATCATATTTAAAGCCTCCTCAGTCGGCATTTTACCCTTTATAAATGGATGCTACAGTTGAAATGTACTTTATCTCTGTGTGACTTTCCCTTCCAAAGCATAATGATAGGTATTGTTTGTTTCTTTATGCTGGTGACAAAACCAATCAATTGCTGGTTTGTCATAAAAGGAAAAATAAAATGAAAAAAATTATCAACAACAGCTTACGCTTGCAAAGGAACAGATCCTTTGGAAAAAGCAGAGGTGACTCATCACTCCTCATGTACAGCGAGGAAGGAGCGAGCATCACAGCCCTGAAGATCCCCGAGATGCCTTCACAGATTGCCTCCCTCTGACTTCTGTGCTATCCTGGTCCCTCTGGCAGGAAAATGAGTCCCTAACCTTCACAGAGAAAGCCAAAGCAATGATGACCCATTAGCACCCATCAAGCAATCACAGATCTCCTCTACTGCATATGTTTTTTATCATATTAACAGTAAGTGCACTACGCAAACCCTGAGAGCTCACAGAAATGAACACACGCTTAACCACACAGTTGTAGTGACACCACAATGCTAATGGGATGTTGGCATTTACACTGTGCTTTTTATGACCAGAGAAATACAGAACGGGACCATATCCAGAAATTGCAGCTAAACCATCTCTGAAAAATCCTCCTCGCAGCAACTCAGATGTTCAGATGGTGACACCAGAGCTCAAACAATGCATATCATGGGAATTCTGACCCACAGAAGGCTGAGTGCCAAATCCCCTGTTGTCCTGCTGAGGCCTTGCTACTCCTATAAATCTTGCAATGAAAGTCCTTTTTTTACTCATGAGCTATAAAAGAACAGATGAAAAAGCCAAAACCCAACCCCCATCAATCTGCTCTTTGCCAGCACTAAGCCACCCCCTTTGTCACTTTATTTTAACCTTTATAACTATTATTCTATTACAATATTACATAACTATTATTCCCAATTTAATAATATAATTGAGTGCAAAGCATATTTCTTTCAAATCCTGAGTTATGTTATTTTTCCTTTTATCAATTAGCAATCCAGTCTGCACTCAAACAGAAGTAAAGGCACCAATGTAAGGATGGGTATAGGCAAGGTCGCTAGAATTAAAGAGCAGAGGAGTGTTCACCCTTACCGTACACACTTGTGTCTGCTAGAGAAAAGTCAATACAGGGCCTGAAACAGGAGCAAAAATCTACTTGCTTTTGTGCATGAGCAACAAAGCTCACTGAATTACAGCTAAATAGACCTCTAGTGAGCAGTGAGGCCAAGCAGCTGCCACCATGGTCCGACCAGAATTTAGTTATTAACAACCACACTTCAGGTACCAAGTAAGCTTGTTCAGCTTTCACACCTAGAGCTGATGTTTGATGGATAGAAACAAGAAAGAAACTTGTATTTCTGTACAGAGTATATTTGCTATGACAGCTTCTTATGCAAAACTAGAATCCTAGTGCATCTTTTTTTACAGTCTCCTTTCAAAATCAAATAGTTTGTTTTAAACCCCTGATAACACCTCACATGCAGCTAGTTGCTTTAAAGGCTTGAACGGAATCTGAGGAAGATTCCATGTCTGACCACAGTGCACCTGAAAGCATGAAAAAACTATACTACCATCTTCACCTGAATGGGGAATGAGGTGGAAACTAGTGGATCCTCCAAGCAACCACCTCAGGCTTAGATTATAGCAAGGAACCCAGCACAAATACTGGCTGTGTGTATGAAAAACCCCTTCACATTGTTCAGCTGTTCAGCTTCTCCTGATGTCAGGTTTTCCCTGCAGTCCCAGAGTAACTCAGCAATCAGTGTCAGGGCCTTCCTCTAAAGCTCAGGGAGAAGAAAAGCACAAAGGCTCAGCTTTAAGAAAGGAAACCATAAAAGTCCCTTTCAAAGTTAGGAATGTCATTTTTAAAATAGTCAAGCAAGCCCTACACTTTATTACCTGGGCAGGAGGGATCTGGCATATGTGACAATGGGATCTTGGTACACATCACAAAAAAAAAAAAATTCCAAACCTTAGCAGGTGTAACCTATTTAGCACTGTAATTTTTACAGGCAGTTTGCTGATAATCCTGTACAGACAAACCACGCCTCCTGTCAGCACACAGCTGGCTGATCTGCACCTGGAGCAGGAGCCCAGCAAAGTTGGGAAGCAAGCTGTGACCAAGCCAGCCCTGGAAACCACAGCCAGGGAGACAAGGCAGGAGCCATATACTGATAGATCCACTGCAGGCTAGGGTACAGGTGACAGCTGAAGCCTCTGCCCCATCCCTCACGGTGTTAGTGTGAGGGCTGGGTAGTTTATGGTCCAGGACTCCAGTCAGCTCCTATGGGGGATGCAGCTGTATTTTCATACAGGCAACTTCTCTATGTTCAGGCATCAGTGCTTGTATTTCTATGCTCTGAAGTATACCTTAAAGCGCTTCTAATTTTAGTTGAGCTTTTAAACAATTCCTAGAAATGTGAGCTGTAGCCATCTCATATGAAATCTGCCTTTAAGTGTGTAGAGAACAGATTCCTGCAGAGCCGTGAGACACCTGCAGAGGAGAAGGCAGCAAGAGATTTTTTGAAGTTTTATTTCAAATGCCATCTGTAATTTTGATACGTTCAAAGTGACCTGTAAAAACAAGACACAATTGTGTTACCTCTTCATGATACCAAAAGAAAGCTTTAAAGATTGTGTTGTCTGCAGTTTTCAAGTAGGTGGGTAAGAAGGAACTTAATTAATTCATAATTCATAGGTGTGAAGTCATTCATATTTCTTTTTATTTTCCTACCAGATAGCTGAGAACACTTTGGATTTCAAGTTACAGAGTCTGCATCAAATGTACCAGATCAGGGGAAACAGCACTCTCACAAACTGGGATCCTTCCAGCATTGTAACATCTATTAAAGCGTCTCAAGAATAACTATATTAAAAAGATAAACTTTCTCTTTAATCTCTTTTCCATCTTCATTGTATCAAAGTCCATAATCTAGATTTGCCGTAACACTTCAGGCTCAGTTTTTTGAAATTGCTTTTCATCTGCAGCTCTGCTCCTCTGTACATGAATCACATTCCTAAACAGGTCCAAGAACCTGCTACTTGCTTCCAGTTAAAAACGCCATTCAGCCAGTACCCTTGTTTGGGCATCTGCCAGAGCAGAGTTTGCAGATTAAGAAAATAGTGATTTGGTGAAGTATCTTCCTGAATCAGGATTTAAATCCTTCCCCTCCCCCAAATCCACTTTCATCATGCCTCTAGGAAATTAGAGAGCTCAGCATGCTCAGGCAGGAAAGCCACTGGTGATCCATCTTACTGCAGATGCCAGAGCAAGCTCTGCACTACTGCTGTTTGACTCTGAGGAGCCACGAAACAGCTTCGGTTACATGGGAATATGAAACTGTGATGCTCAGGAATCTCCTTAATTAAACCAGCTTCACTCACAAAACTTATCCAACTTTCAGATCCTTCATGCTGAGCTCAGGGAGTTGCCTCCTTACAGGTTTAGTTTGAATGCCAAAACCTGCAGGTGCACTTGAAGCTGATGCTTCCTCTTCTTCCCCTCCCAGCAGTTCTCACTTCCACCGAGGGCAATGAGCAGAGCCTCTCATTTCACATCTGAGGGAGTATCTGCATTGTAATAAGTATGTGGGGGTACAATCCACTGCTACTCCACAAAGCATATGTTACTTCAGGTGACCAGATATGCTCCTGCAGGTACAAAAGAGGCAGCTGCCTCTTCCAATAACAGATTGAGCAGCTCAAAACCCACCGTGAGTCCAAACAAACTGAAGGAAATTAGCAGGTGACTTTTAAAGCTGCCTAACAGGGCTAATTATTATCTTTTCTACTTTTATAAGAGACAACAGCATGGAAGCTTCTTTCTGAGTCTGGGTGCAACATCTTGTGCAATCTTGTCATTATACAGGAAATAGCTTTTAAAAGACGAAATCCAGACTGTGTTCCTTTAAGTTTGAACAATTTCATCTTAGCAGTGCGAGACCATCAGCAAGTCCTTCAGGAAAAGCAGAAAAACTTGGTATTTGTGATAATCACAGGACTAAAAGTGTCGATTAAAAATGTTCTGGGACAAGCCTGCACAGTGTAATGCATCCTAAAGAATGGCAGATGGGAATATGGTTCATCACTTTCAAAGGCTATTTTCATAGATTTGACAGATGTATTCAGACAAAGAGAAAAAAAATATGATAAATGATAGTTTACTGCACAAGGCTTTCAAGCTATTTACACATAAAAACTCACTATTCCTGAAGAAGTGTAAGATGTAGTCTCTAGTTAAAACAAGTTTCTTATTTAAGCAAGATTCGCCTGGTAAAGCTAAACCAATGATGACACCCAATTACCATTTTGCTTTTTGTTTTTAATACTGGTATTAGTATACAAGGAATACAATAATTAGTTTGTAATGTAACAGTTATTTAAGGATCTTAAAAAACGAAAAAGGCACTGAAAATGCAAACCCTAAATTACCTACTTTTCAATAGCACGTGCTGGGAAAGGCAATTTCTCAGGAGAAAAGAAACCTGGGCTAGACACTGTGCAGCATTATGAATTTTCCTAAAGCTAGGAAATCCCTATGCATCACTCAAAATCATCCTAGAACTGAACATAAAGGTTAGCAGAAATGCCTAAACTCACGTGGGCTCCATTATACATCACTTAGTGTAACCTACTTTTTAGTATTCAGCATTTTGGTATCAATAATGCATAACGTCCAAAGTAGTTCAATCCAAAGTAAGAGTCACAAGAAAGTAAACATGGATCTTGGAGAAGGGCTGGCTGCAGTGTGGTGTCACTGCTGGACTTGCCTTGTGCCCCTGTGCAGAGGGACAGCAAGATGGAGCTGCTGGAGCTTTCCTTGTGCTAATGGAGAGCTGGGGACCTGACCCCTCTGCAGAGGAAGAGCAGAGAAAATAAAGCTGCAGAGAAAATAACAGCAACACCAGTGCCTTGGCCAGCAGATAAGCAACGTGCCTGTGCCTAGTGACACGTGCTCCAGTACACAGCTCTGCTGCCCAAACTGGTGCTCTGCCCGCTGCCACCCCACAGCCCCAAACTGACCCACAGGGAGCTTGGGCCATGCTTTCACTACCTTGCCTACCATGGCTCATTACTAAGTGCTCAGTGAACATCACTACTCCACCTTTTATTTTCCCTCCCGAGAGACTGTTTGTTCTTCACTGGATAAATTATTTACCATTAAGGAAATTAAGGTGGCCAGTAGGGAAGTGCAAATTAGCGTACGGGGGTTCATGAGACTGGGCTGCTATGAGACAGTGTTTCAGCTTTCACATGTATTCCCTACCCAGCTGCTAGAGCAGCTTTATCGTCAATCCCATTTAGGACAAGAACCCAACTGAGTATGGATATTCTAAAGCTCAGTCCTTTAGCCAGAAATTGCTTTACCTTCTATTTTCACTTCCACCCCTGCCTCTCCCCACTTGTGACAGTTTGTATTTCATATCCTTGGGCTACTAGTACAGGCATTTAGAAAGCACATTAGAAACAACAGAATTGGAACCCCTTCAAGTTTTTCACAACAAAATTTATTAGAAGAATAGTGGTTTTGAAAAGTCTAGCATCCAGTGAAAACTACCATACACAACGTTACAGCTGGGAATGTGTTTCCAAAATGACATGGTCAAATAATACAATGGAACCATTAAATCTTACACATGCACAACAAGAGAATTAGCGCTTTGACATACAATGCAAAAAATAAATGGACCACATGAAATAAAAATTTAAAAGTACTTATCACATACATTAAGACACAGCTTATTTAGTCCAGTCAAAAAATCAGAACTGCATTAAAAAAATTAATGTAGTGCAATCAAACCAAAAACCTTAATTTGTGATCATAAGTGCTCTACTACATAAAACATTGATCATAGCAAGGAACAAAAAACTCAAATCACACAGTACAAAAAAAATCTGTAAATAAATATAAACTACAGTACAAGAGAAATATTAAATTATACAATTCCGTCAAACTGTAAACAGTATATTGAAATGAGGTCCATAAGAGTAAAGGGGGGGTTCCTGTTTTTTTTTCCCATGACACTTGAACTTCTAGAGGTCAGAGAGAAATGCCATTTTCCATACTCTTCAAAGACTATGGGTTACATAAATAGAAAGAGAAGACTTTTTAGATGCAAAGTGTCAAATAATAAAGCAGAGGTGTTGCTGACTTGCAACCGCCAACAGATCACCATGAAGGCAGAAGAGCAGATTTTAGTTTCAGGCTTGGCCTCCAGGTGAGCACAGCACAGAGGCCTGGCACTGCAGGTGTTCGGTGAATAGCGCTCAGCCTTAGAAAGGAGGCACCTCATGAGGCCTGGTCCTACCCAGGAGGTGGAAGTGATTATGGACAACCTGGACCTCTGCTGATTATCTGACAGGTTTACACGCTTGTCATACAAACACCAACTTTGGCAGAACAATTACTAATAAACTCAAAGCACTCCCGGCCCATTGGTTTCCATCACAGTGGCCAGTGCACAGAATTCTCTAAGGACATTGCATAACTAGAGTGTAGAGGTCAGACAGCCAAGGACCCGTGCTTGAGGTTAGAAGTAGTTATGGTGAGAGAGAAGCAAGAGCCACGTTAAGAAGCTGCCTCTGCTGTTCGCAGAACCAGCTGGGAATGTATTTAATTTTTAGCTGCGCTGGCTAGTAGTGGCATTTTAAAATATATAAGTTTAAGATAACATATATACTATATATGTATATAATATAATACATATTATATAATATACATAGGAATTTCTTACAATACATACCAGGAACCCCCACGCGATCTGCTCAGTAGTAATAACTGAATATACAGAATGCCACTATAAGTGTCTGAGGCACTGTGTGCTGGAGAGTAAATATGCAGCTTTAAAATCCGTTTGGCTGAGTTATACCTGGATACCTGAACTGAGTTTTAAGTTGACATTCATCAAGGATGTGCTATCAGCACGTCAAAAGAAAAGCAAAACAAAATACAAGTCACTGCTAGGTTTAAGAAGAGAGTACAAGTACCTGAATTGAGTGAGGATAGTGTGTAAACTGTCCCTGAGGGTTTTTAAACAGTATGTGTACAAGTTGGATTCCTAAGAACATTAGTTTAAACTTACACTGCGGACTGATAAAATACCAATGTCTGACAATTTAACAGTGGAGGTTAAAAAGAGTTATGAGCAAACACTCAAAACATTTTATACATTTTAAAGCAGCAGTAAGCTGCTGTAAGCATACATCCCATCAGTACAAGCAACACGTGGGACTCAGATAAAGGTTTCTATTTGCAAAAAGCCCATCATATATCGATAAGTAAAGAATATTCACCTGCTAAATTAGAATGCACCTAGTTACAGACTAGCAATTCAAGATTAATTTTTTAATCAAATACTTTGCTATACTTTGCTATTACATACTAAAATTCCTTAAGCTCACTAATGCTGGTATTCTAATCTATTTTTTTAAATGTTCCCCCTTCATTAAAGAAATATACCATTCCACAACTTAAACATTAAGATCCATTTTCAGTCCTCAGATGTAAAAAGCATGTCAATGAGTTTATATTAAAAATTTACACGGTAAAAAGGCTTGAATTTCAGCCAGAGATTCTAAATACTACTCATTCCCTGAAGGCATACGGGAGAAAGAATCCCTACCCATTTTTCTTGTGATACAGTTTTCAAACTGAACATCAAACAATGGTCCAAAATGGTTTTTTTTCTGTTTGGGAAACTTCCCTTCCCTACCCATCATCCCATATTCTCAATGTCAAGCCCTGAAATGGCCTATTGAAATGATCAGTTAAAAATACCAGGCATGTATATATACATCCCCTGCCTGAACTCCAGAATATTTTCTTGTACTAGTCTTGAAAAGATGGATTAATAACCCAAGAGACCTTGTGATCTGACCTGACAAGCCATTAATGATCCTAGATTGTGTATTTGAAGTATTTCATAACCTGAAAACCAGATTTAATTAAGACTCCGGCATTGTAACAGAAAAAGTGCTGCAGTTATTTATCCCTTTTCTGGTACTTTAGAATAGGTCAGACAAGTGCTTTTTATAGTGACAGTAAAAGTTTACATGCTTTCATGCAGGCATAAAAAGTATTATCTGCAAAACTATTTGAGAAATGTAGCACCAAGTAACTGATAAACTATTTAAGTAGCTGTAGTAGTATCCTCATCATTTCTGAGTAAGAAAAAGTTTTAAGAGAAACTGTGCTAGGTGATGACGAGAGAAATTGTTTTTGATGTTAACTTTTCCTGCTCCATACAGAATGAAGCCTTTGTCCTAATCCCTGCTCTGTAAGGTAGATTTATCACCTTGACTCCTCCTAAATTATACTTACCAATTCAGTAGAGACAAGCACAGGGGCATGGGTGGGGATGTTTGTTTTTAAGAAGATAAATTAAATGCCCTGGACTGGCTGAAAAAAATCCTCCTTCCTAGTACGTCACCCAGGAAAATTGATTTTGCAACTGGGCTAAGAGATTTTTGTGAGGATTAAATAAAGCTCTCTTAATAGGAAGGTTTTTATGACAATACCTGCATATAGGCATCATTCAGTAGGACATGAGGTCCAAAACTGCTGCTGTAATACTGGTTTAGAGACTTGGCCCCAGTCCAAGAAAGAACAGGAAAGAAAGAGAGAGAGAGATTGACACTGGAATGCTCTAACTCTTAACAGCTTTTTCCGGTATACGTGAAGTGGATCTACAGATCATTTTGAGTTTGTAATATCTCTCTGCCTAGCGGTCATCACAGTGCACTGTGTTTATACACTGGATAATCTGAAATGAGTTACTAGTGGCTACTTTATCGGCTACATTCATCAGAACTGCATACAACTAGCAGCGCAGATTTTCAGGTTTTCGAAGGTTCCAATTACTGAATTTTCAATATAATTCAGGATCAAGTAGAAACCTTTATAGTACCAAGACCAATCTCAAAACTATTTTCTTACAGCTTTTTAAAATAATATTAGCCAACATTATGTACTAATGCCAAGAAAAAGCAACATTGACCTAGACTGAAATTACACTTAATTTCTGAAACATTTGTGGGGAATACCTAGAAGTTTCGGATCCTCATGAAAATGAGGGAAACAACTCTTCCCATCCTACTTCTAACATGTGGCAGAGAATTTAAGCTATTTAAAATATTATGACAAAGCTTTCAGTAAGGTTAATAATTTTGCCTTCGTAAGAGTTTGGACTGCAACAAGACTATGCATTCTTACACTGAAGAGTTCAAATTTTGTCTTCACTGAAGAAAGAGGTCTTTACATTACAGATGCAGCCACACTGTTTTTGAGAAAAAAGGGAACAGCAGAGTGCTCCCTTCACTCCTTGGACATTGTGTTCTTCTCCTAAGACTCAAGGACATCTTAAAAGCATTAACTGAACGTAAACTGGAAAGAAACACATGGCAATTCCAGTTTTGCCTGTATAACAATTGTTGCACATGATACAAAAAGCAATTCAAACAGAACTAAAAAAGTTGTTTCACAAAGCTTACTCAACCCTAAAGCCCCTGAATCACTTTTCCAGCTCCCATGAATTTCCAGGGAAAGGCAATGTATTCCCAGGTACTCATGAAAGAAATATTTAGATGCAAATGTTGGCCTGCCACAAGACAAAGCAGAGACTATTCCTTGTCTGTTCTTACCCAGTCTAAACACATGTGCAGTTACCTCCTGCGTTTAGGAATATCCTCCAGTGGTGGAAAGTTCTACAAAAAAGGTCATGCAGGAGTTGCAAGAGAACACAGAAGCTGAATGTGTTCCCTTACTAGGAGCATTATCCTATCTGTGCCCCTGCATTGTTAGAAACAATTTTTTCTCCAATTGCCAAAAAAGTTCGGAGTTCAAATTCAGGTCTACCAGTAGGGTTGGTAATTCAAGCATCAAGTTCTGAGTTTTGCAACAAAAAAGAAAGTAAACGCATACCTGTATTGCTTATGCAGCAACTTCTCCTGTGCAACAGGGAAAAAATGAGACATTCTAAAGGAAACTGTCTCGAACCTTTAGAAAAAAATCAGGGAATGACTGGAAAATAAATTATCTTTAGACAGAAATAAAATGAGTCCAGAAACGTGTCCCTACAATATCTAACTGGAAACGTTCAACTCTATAGCTGTACTCAAGCATTACGGCCACAATAATGCCTACAACACTGTGGAATGAGGATCCAGCTGGCTGAAAGTGAGGTAATAGTTTGTAATAGGTCAGAGTTCTAAAAAAGCACTTTTACATCTTACAAATCCAAATTTAAAAAAAAAAGGACACATTTCATACATGTTGGGCTTTCTCACCAGAACTGTACGATAATTAACTCCACACCAGGACCCCTACCACACTAAGCCTTACTCATCTTCAATTATATGCTGCAGCAAAGATTTACCAAGCGACACCTAAACTTCAGTACAATATGAAACTTCGATTCTTAAAACTTTATACACACAAAATATAAAATTACTTTTCTAGGATGGGGTAGGGGAGGGGGATTCTCCTTCATGGTACTTGGACTGAAAAACTAGTTTTCAGAGACTGCCACAAATATAATTCACAGTTTCTTGCTGTCAGGCTTTTTCAGCTACATCAACGTAGTACACAACAATACTGTTAAGTCCAATAACTACATCGGATGGACATTCTCGGGAATAAGAGAAAACTAGTGACAAAAAATACCCGAAAGGTCTCCTCCTAACAACGTCTTGATTTTTACAGGGTTGCGGTTTGTCTATGTTACACGTTAATGCGATCTCAAAAGAGCAGCAGGAGAAGGCTTTAAAAAAAAGATCTTTCTCCCGTCCAAGTGATCCAAGTAACATAAGCATCCACTTATCAGAAATAAGATGAGAAACAAGGCTTTTGTTACAAAGACCGCAGTGAACCACACCTTCCCACACCAAAATATGGTCAACCAGGGATTTTGGCCATGCAAACTGCTGGTCAGCAGAAAATTAAGCATGCTAATGGACTAACATTAATTCCAATCATATATTTAAAATGATCCCAAATACTACTAGTTAGCTACACTGAAAGCGCCTGCAAAAAATATGTAGTGAAAAATGAAACAAAATCTTAGTGATCACTGCAGCACTTAGAGTGATACTAGTCTTAAGTGATGAATCACCTCAGAGAAAATATGTTAGATGGGACTTTGAAACAAAAAAGTAACATTAAAAGGTGCACCTGAATATTACAGACTAAATTTACAAAACCTACAATAAGGTAAAATATATATCTTTTGAATATTCAGCAGCTTTTTTTTAAATTTGTTTTTATTTTTTGAGAGGCTCATGAAATTTTAAAAAGGGACCACTAACTAATCTCAACCATGCTTCACAAAACAATAATGGCTATTTCATATTGCAGTTACCAACGTAATGCAATTAGTGCTTAAAAAATAATCTACACTTTTTCTTTTTTTTTCCTTTTTAAACAGAGACCTTTGGAGGAAATATGGTTGTTCAAAAGCTTCTTGAAAGATTACCTGAATATTAAGTTATCACAGATCAAGTGTTGTGTTTAAAAGCTTTGCAGTTATGAGTATTACAATCTTCAGGTCTCAGGACATTTAAACTGAGAAAGTTACGTGTTTGGTTTGTTGTTGTTTTTTGTTTTTTTAAATCCACTTTCTAACCAAAGCAAATAAAGAGCACTCAACTTTTCACTATCTATTTACAATTCTTAGCCTACAGTCTGAAATGACAAGACAAATTCTCTTTAAAACTGCAGCATTAAAGGGTAGGCACACCATTCTTCTGCTGCACGATTGTCACCCACTTAAACATACACATACAAAATATTTAGGTTAGTAAAATGAGCACTCCACTTACACTACAGTGACAAGTTTTATAAAACTCAACTCATATTTCTTAAATAAGGACAACTGCAAAAGGTTACACCTCTCTTAACAGTAAAACTGTGTTACTTTTTTTTTTTAACTTGCAACAAACTTTCTACCATAACCTCCAACAGCAGATGAAACCACACCTTAAACTGCGTCTTTATTGCAATCACCAGCTAAACTGGAACGTATTGCAGAGTTTATATACTGCTACTGAGCTTAAACTGCTTTAAATGCCAAGATGACAACTAGAAAGCTACAAGGAACCAGGATTTTGAGGACTAAAATATATTAAGTTAACAAAAATAAAGTATACTTGGGGCCAAATGCCCAGTCTATTTCAAGAATGAGCAGTGCATATTTAAAACAACAGCAATGGTGTGCCTAACCTTTGAAAATATGAAGTTGCTGGAGAGGGGGAGAGGGTAATAGAATCAATTGTTCCAGAAGTCATTCAGCATCCCTAGGGCTACCTAGGCCACCCTCCCACAAACTTTGAGAAATCACTTTCACTGACATCACTTAATGCTCTCACACAAAAACTCCAAAGCTCCTTTTGGTTGTGCAGATGGGGAAAAAAATGGTAATTCTATCTACCTTTTGCACAGATTAAGACCAAATTGCTTCTACCTGAAGAACCAGCAATTATGATTTGGTCATGTTGTGGTAAGTCCAGTAAGCTCCACTTAGTTACTGACCACTCCTGCAGAAAGTATCAAAGATAAAAGTTCAGTACAAAACTTATCCTGGATCTCCATATAATCATAACGCTATCACCATATTGGAAAAAAACCCAGATTTGTGGTTTACGGAGTGCTTTTTTTAATGGTGTTTAAATGTTTATTCTAGCATGTGCTAAACCACTATCAAAATAGATTAAATAAAAACAACAACGAAAAAGCAGGACTTAAATAAATTCCTGCTACTGGCAACTGTAATATTTAAAAAGGAAACACCCATTCATTGAGTGTTCGACCCTGACAGTATTACAGATAGATATGATGCAGAGCCTGAATTAGATCAGGCTACCAGTGTTTTACTTCTTCCCTGAACATTAACAAGCTCCTTCACTAATGTGGATATTTGGGCAGACTACTGAGGTTGTAACGTTTGAGATCATCATTTTGTGGGCTAATTTTTTTTCTTT
>WEKY01007157.1:0-19649 GCA_013390045.1 Picathartes gymnocephalus
AAACATCTGTGGCCACTGTACTCTCTTGCAAGCAAATAATCACTGTAGGGAGGGGAGGAAGAGAAAGTTATACATTTAGGGTCTTCCATGCCAGCAATGTTAGCACTCCTGTCTGAGGGAAATGGAAATAGAAATTTTGTTATAAGTGGCATCTCTTCTAGAAAGCTGAAATTCATTGTGCTATCAAAAGAAGAAAAACCCTCAGAAGTGTGTAATGTATTCCTCTAAACACATTATATTTTCTACTTACCCTCAGAGCATCCTATTCCCACTGCACTGGTGCTAAGCCTTGTGTTTCTGCTAACATAAATATTTAAAGCATGCCACCAACACAAACTATCTTATCTAGTCAACAACATGGCAAAAAACTGAGAACTGAGTACTGCAAAAACAGTCTCTTAGCAGAGAAAAAACCCAGCACCTTAAACATGGAGGTAGTTTGATATAATTGCTAAAGCACTGAAGTGGTGTTTGCCCCAGTTTCAGCCAGTCCACCAAGCATTCACATTTTTCCTTTGTGTACTTTTCTCTTCTGAAAAGTAATTACTGTCTGAGGAGGCTTTCCCTGTCATACAGAGATCAAGACCAATCTCTATTTTTTTTTTTTTTCAATTCTAGCTCTTTTTTTGTAACTTCTAGAGTTGTCATGATTGACAAGCAAGTTGTTTGGATGGGGAAACCTCTGGTGGAAGGAATAGGACTTCTTAATATTTTTAATTCATTATCAATGGTACTTAACATTCCAGTTCCCTTTGAAGAGATAGAGCATTATGAAAACATTCACATTAGGAAACATTAACTCTATGTGTAAGTAACTTGGCTCAGAAAAGTAGTGTCTAACATAATTAAACTCTTCCAAGTGCTGTACTGGCTTCTGCTTTCTCTTTTCATCTTCTTTCAAAAGGGAGCAGTGAAAATAATTTAATGCAATTATCTAGTGAATTCTATAATAGACTTAAATCCATGACCTGTCTTTGGTTCTGACCTCTGACAAAAAGGGATTCATATTCACAGTTCCCACTCTTCTGCAGTACTAGGCTGACTAAAGATGAAAAGAACTATCCTCAGCATCTTCCCTTGAACCAATCTCACGGTATCTATTATAACTCAAAGATTAGCAGGAGAGCCTGAGCAAGTGTTGGTCCTGCACTTCCATTGTTTGGGAAGGGCAGAGCAGACTGGTAAATTCTCTTGTAAAGATGGGAAATTTTATATAAGTAATTTCGTTTCCACTAACTGGATAAAATACATGAAACTTGCAGGAGTGAAAATCAAATGGAAAATTCTTTGAATGAGCCTTGACTCAAGAGTAGTCATGTCCTGATTGACCTGAAATTCATGAGGGTCTGGTGTTAATGATGCATTTGATTTACCAACTAATTTGATTCAGTAATAAAAGGCAGAAGAGCAATGACTCTATCAGCAAGCCAGGCTCAACTTCTAATTTTTCCTGGACCTCTCTTTTGCAAGTATAACATTGATAATACTTCTGGTAAAATGTGACCAACTCCAAGAGAGGCAGTAGAGGCTAGTGTTGCTAGAGACACTCCTGTTATACAGTGAGATAGATTTAAAAAGAAGGAAAGTTCCCAGCAAAAAAAAAGTCCTTTATTGTCTTGGTTGACTTCATGTTTGCAGGAAGGGGTTTACTTATGTTTAGGTAATGGTATGAAGAATTCATATTCCCATTTTACTGATATTTTTTTGGGGACAGTATGAATGGAAAGGTGTTCTTTATCTGCAAATTTTAAATCAATATGTTGTTACTTGCACATCCCCTCTTAATGAAAAATAATTCATTGTGTTGTGACGTTTCCATCCAACATGTAAGAAAATCCTACATCTATTGGAGCCTGCTAACCACAACAATATTTTAAAACTTACCTGATTTCTCTTCATTTTAGTTGATTATCTCTTTAACCTCAATATTCCCCCCTCTCCACAAAATCGTCTTTCATTAATTTTAAGGTTACCTCTACACAGCTGTCACATAATTTAAGGAGAAGAGTAGTTCAACTTTAATAACTCAATATGCTGAAGTAAGCTTGCACCCATTTGAAACATCAGTCTGTCTGCTGTGTCCCCACTTACCACTGGAATGGTTCTTGTACAACAGTTGTGAAAGACAGTTACCTGAGCTAGTGATTTTCCTACTTGCAATCATCTGTCATGCTTCTTGATTCTGGTTTCCTGGGATGTGTGCATATGGATAATTTTAAAAATGGTGAATTCCTTCACTGAAGTTGTAAATGAAAAAAAATGTGATGCAATTAGTTTTCTGTTTGAAGTTCCCCATAAGTTTGTAAGTCCATAAGTTTTTGAAAAATTGTGTCTTAAGTGTTAGTTATATGTGAATATTCTTAGACTGCAGTAGTGTGTGCTGGAGAGAAACCTAGATAAAGAGATTCTAAAGGTATATATATCTAAAGACATAACATGTTTGGTGGCAAAATGCAGTGTTTGCTTTTCTAAGTTACTAGTACTTGTATTTAAGGAGGAAAAAAAACCCCTTCAAGAACACCTGAAGTATTTAAGGGGATGGTTAAAACAGAGCACTTGTTTTTCCCCTCCTGCATTAGTCCTTGCTAATGTATTTGATATCAGGTTTAAGCTTGTTCTTGGAAAAGTGAAAGTTCTTGCAGTTTAGGAAAATAGATTTATTTAGTATTTAAAAGCTCAATCAGTGCTGTACAAGCTGGAAAGGAGCCATTTCCTTTCTGTTATAGATTTAGCTCACTTATGGCTCTCACTGCTACAGAACTGACATTTCTTATTCAGATAAAATACGACTTTTTTTCTCTTCCTAGCCATTAATCATAAGCACTAGTAAGTTCATGATTAAGCAGTTTATGAAGAGCAGTAAATTTTATCAGGGAGAGAGAAGATTTATATTTCTCTTTAAAATTATAGTTTTTCCAGTTATGAAGCAGCAGACCAGTAGTCACTTTTCCTTCTGTTGAAATCCTGGAAAAGTTCTTAGTTATAACTTTCCTGTTTGTTTGTACATCTCTGTCTGGTCTTTAGCAAAGACTTTGTGTTTTTAAGGGCACCTGGCTGATAGAGGGGGACTAGGAACTGTGAGCTCCAGGGTAATCCCATTCTTCTACTTCCTACTATGTGCATGTATGAGAAGAACGTGGAGGATGGCATCTACTCATACCTCCAGTTATCCATGACTTTGGCATCCTCCACCTCTTTGTATTCTGAGAAACATGTTTCTTCACTAGATGAGCAACATTTGCCCCTTTTTCACCCCCAACCTAGTGTCAACCCAGGAAACCCATAAGTCTTGCTATCAGCCATATAGTCATTAATTTTTATTTGTATAATGATCTGAAATTCCTTTCTTATTTCCATGTTGCAAAATATCTCCTAAATCTTCTGATTTCCCTCTTCAGCTTGTTTATAATCACTAAACATTATATTCTTCCTTGAATACTTCATGTTGGTTCCTACCATGCCAGTGCCAGAGAATCCTGAGATCCAGGACTACTTTGTTCTGAGACCACTAGACCTGCTCCTCCTGTCAGAGTTCCAAAGCTCACACCAGATGTTACAAGAGGTCTCCTTCACCTACTTCCTCACTCTAATTTATTTTCTGTTAATCTTCTATAATATTTCTAATTTTGATCTCTCAAATCTGTCAGAGAGAAAGCAGGCTGTACAAGCTGGTGGTTGTGCCTTCTTGGGATCTCAGTTGGTGCTCTATTAGCAAGAGCAGTAGTGAATTCTAATAGTGAGTGGAGCTTCTTGTACCACTAATGCACAAAGCAAATCACAGTCAGAGCTCTTCAGCTAGGTTTTTGGATAAGAATATTATTTAGACCAAGCAAGGGATGCCAATGGCTTTATGGACTGAGAGGGTTTTTTCTGATAATTGAGCAAAACTTGTTTGTAGACCATGAGATAAAAACTCCTGCTATTTAACAATACACACATTGAGCAGTTAGGGCCCCAGAAAAGACTGAGTGCATCCTTTACGTGTCAGTAATTTAGAGTGCTCTACTCTTTGATAAGAGCTAAGTGTTAGATCTGCAAAGAGGTTTCATTGCTCACCTCCCTTTTAAGTCAATAAATACTGAATGGCTAATACAATATAAGGCACAGAGAAATACCTTTTGTGATTGTAATCCTGAATGCTTAGGGGCCAGGTCTGCTGAATTTACAATCAAATGTTATAGATTTAGAGCTTTCTGCTGTGGTCTCTACTCTACTGCCGAATACTACTTAAAACTCTTCATGTATTAATTTATTCTAGTAGATAATGTTGTATAAGAAGGCACCTCTTGTGTCATCAAGGTCTCGCTTCCTTGTTAAAGTTTATGGCTATGTATTGCAGTCTTCTGGAAATTAATCAAACTTCATCTTAGGCATTAGTAAAATTTTAGGTTTACACTCTTCTATCTCAAGGTTTTTCTGAAAAGCTGTGTAGCCTGTAGTTAAAGTGCTGATTTGTCCTATTATTTTTTATAGATAACCAATCTCTGCTTTCAGCACTGCTGCTGTTTTAGTGGTGTCCTCAAGAACAAGTGATGGGAAAATTGTTAGATAATTGCACCTCTGTCAGCTGGACAAGAATGTACTTTTTCATATACTCTCAATTGTCTGTATTTTGATAGACAAAAAGAGGTAAAAAAACCCCCAATATTTTCTAAGTGTGCAGGTATGATCTTGTACTCACGGGAGAAGCAGCCTGTTTGTTAAGATAATGTAATGTTTTTACAGCTTCTTTTAACATAGACTGAAAATTACATTTTGCTGTTTCTAAGTGAAATAAGTATTTTGTACAGAATATGTAAGTATTTCAAAATAGGTGTTTCTTAAGTTTGTTTTTTAATAGGAGCAAGCAGGTTTTGTTGTACTGCTATGTAACACAAAAACATGAGATAAATATGTCCTACAGGATGAGCTACACAGGGGAGTTTATGCATTCCCATTAGATTCAGCAGCCTAATTGTATGCAAAGCTAAAAATGGCTTTGAGGTGCTTACTGCCTAGAGAATCTGACAAGAAACTGTTCTTGCTTAATCGAAAAATACAATAACCTCAGCCACCTACTGTGCTTCAGTCTTTGATAAATATCAGGCTCCAAATAACGTCACTTTCTTGCCAACTCTTTTTGTTTTATTAATAATTGTTTCTTAATCCTGTTTTATATTTTATTTGATCTATTTATGTTGATTTACTCTTTGTCACACACCCGTCCAATAAATTTAAAAATGAAATAGTGGAAAACTATTTTATTTGACAATAAACACTGTATTAAAAAACTCTGTATGGTCATCTAAATGTAACATGTTTATTCTCATGTTTTGTCTTAAAGCAGTGCAGAGACTGAGATTCATCCCAACTATCTGAAGGGGGAGCAGTAGACCTCCTGAAGGGAAATTAGGCTAGTTTATGCCTTTCTTCTCACAGTATTATGAAAGGCATCAGGACAAATGAATTCTTGAGTTGGACAATGCAGATGAGCGTCTGACATGGTCTCTTAGAGGCCTTGTAGCAAAGCCACAAGAATTTAAATATAGAGATTTCTTCTCTAACAGATGGACAAATTTTTTTCAGTGGTGCTTGTTAACTCTATAAAGTTGTAGCATAGAAGGCATTATACTGCAGTAGCACTCAGGGATGAGAGTGTCCTTCTCTATTTCCTTCTCATCTTGGAAGATGCACAGCTTTTCTGTGCTCTGGACTGAGTCACCAAGTCCTGTTCTTAGAATAATTTGGAGGGTAGATTTCTCTTGCACCATATTTTTATGTCTTTTCCTTTCTGTAACATGGAAGACCACAGTTGCTCTTCAATACGTTGCTGTCTTTGCAAAGGAAATTAAAAGAATTACTTGAAGGGGTGGTTGGGGTGAGGTGTCTGTGTTTTTCCTGTACTTTCATTTGGGGAAAGATGGGCTGGTAGTCACAGAATCACAGAATGGCTTGGGTTGGAAGGAAATGTAACAGTCATATAATTCCAATCCCCTGCCATGGACGGGGACGTCTTCCACTAGCCCACTCTTGGGAGGAAAGGGTTAAAAGTGGAAGAACGGCAAGGAGGATAGTAGATTTGCTTAAGTGGCCTTGCAGCTGGGAATGCCAAGGTGTGGAGAATAAGGGTGTGGGAAAGCCCATATTTTATGCCTATTCCTGTTTCTCCTCTGTCTGTTTTGAGTAGAATTTCTGTGTAGAGATAATGTAGGTGTTTTGAGAGACTTGGAGGTGCTCTCATGGACATGCATGAGCTCCCTGTTCTGGGAGAAAGAATATCAAAGCTCAGAGGTCATAAAAAGCACGGAGGTTGTCAAAGCATACTGGCAAGTTACATGTCAGGGGCCCTTGATAAGCTGGTGCAAAGAGCAGCCCCGCCTTTGCTGGGAGGGACTAAGCCTGGTGGGGTCTCACTCTTGTGTGTCTCTGCCTGGGTGTTGCTTAAGGGTCCTCTGGTTAACGAGGTAAGGAAATAAATGTACTCTTTACATGTCAGCTGTGGTTTTGTGGTTGTTGTGGCTTCCTGCTGTCTAAGTTGACAATGGCTGTCAACTTAGACAGCCATTCATCACTGATCTCTACTTGGACTTTGAGCTGTTGACCACAACCCTTTGAAAGTGACCATCTAGTCAGTTCCTTATCCACCAGCTGGTCAATCTATCAAATGTAAATTCACGTTTTTCCAGTTTAGAGAAAAGGATATCATGTGGGATTGTGTCTAATTCTTTACACAAGTCCAGGTGGATGACATCCATTGCTTTTCCCTTACCACCAAATCCACAACCCCATCCCAGAAGGCCACTAAATTTGTCAGTGACTCTTAAGCCTGAGAGAAGTCATGGTGGCTGTCACCAGTCACCTCCTTATTTTCCATCTGCCTTAGCATAGTTTCAAGGACAGTCTGCTCCATAAACTTGCTGGGCATGGAGGTGAGACTGACCAGCCTGTAGTTCCTTGTGTCTTCCTTTCCTAATGTAGACAGAAAAAAAATCCAAAAATGGCTGCTAATTTTGGATGTTAGATTAATCTAAAGAATTATTATGCTCTGGAAACCAGGCATGGTTACTGGATATATGCAATACAAATGGGAGGAAAATGTTAGATTAGGATCTATCAGAAAAGTTGTTAATACTGGATTTCAGTGCTTCAAGGAGGTGGATCTATTTGTTCCATGTCACAGCAAGGCTGTGGGTGAGGATTGAGAGCACATTTGATGATTGAGTTTGCTGGTCTTGCATTGTGGACATATGGAAGGGTTGAGGTTATTTCTGGGAGATTCTCTCTCCTTGCTCCTCTTAGGAACAGACATACATCATTATTACCTCCTCAGGTGCAGAAGTCAGGACAGCTTAGTGTGGGAAGGGTAACTGACAGTGCCATGCCATCTTAGATGACTGCCTCTTTTGCTTATGTGGCTCTTAATTGGCTGCGTGCCTTAGACTCCCAAAATATGATTGTCTGTGACATGAACTAAAAACATCTCCATAATATTCAGGCTGTGAATGTTATGTCACTTATCATTTACCCAGCTACTCAAAAGTCACCATATCTCTTATGACCCACACTTCCTAACACCAATGTGCCAAATATGTGCTGGAAACTCAAAAAATACCTGAAATCCTTGGATTCAGAAAATGCAGAGGGCAGTTTATGATCCAACATGTATAAAGGACATTGTGATTTTACAAGATGTACAAATATTTATTCATCTTCTGAATAGACAAATTAAACATGGTCTCTGTTAAAAAGAGTTAATGGTATAATAGGTAGTCAAAGAGGTAGGGTATTTTTATAAATTCAAGAAATATGCGCATATGTGGAAAAGCTAATGAAGTGTTCTCGCTTGAATTTAACAGAGACTTAGTTGAAGAGAATATATTGTGTTCCATGCATGAGTTGAACATGGTATGAATGATTAAAAGGGGAATAGAAGTAGCAATTAAATAAGCTATTGAAAATGAGACTGCAAAGACTGGAAGAGCCAAGAGGCTATTTGGATGTTCAGTATAAAAAAAAACAAGAAGAGAGAGCAATTTCCACAGAATTTTGAAGGTTTATAGTAATGAGATATTTATATATTGTGAAGAGAAAGTTCTGTAGACAACAGGATGATTATACATGGCTGCACTTTAGGACAAACAGGTAAATGTGACTTGATGTCAGAGTCATGATGGATCCAGATGCTACAAAATATGCTGGTGAGAAAAAGAGGAATAAATTTCTTCATCTTCTCACTTGCTTACAGTGGCATTTTAATCCTGGAATACATCTTAAATTTAAAGACCATCCCCCCATTTCTGCTGTGGTTTAGACCAATTGTGAGTGGGCTCTCACACTGTTTTGGGGTTTGTTTAATTGTTCAGTAAATGTCTTCTGGGAATAAAAACAAATTAAACAAATAAAGCACTTTATTTCTCTGTGGATTCTGTTTCATTCTATGAAGCCATAAACTCAGGAGTTGTGTCCTTATGCTATTCTATATAATTTTTGTCACAGTGTTTTTACTGACTAGAAGTATGACTGTGTGTATATATTTTTAATGCTTTCCAATAATCCCACAGGGTTTGTGAATCAAGTACTGTACTGTGTCTATGATGAGAATTTTTATTTGGATAGGAATATAAATCTTGCAATCCCTTGGGATAAGATTTTTTATATCATTTCTTCATATACATTTGTTTATTCAAGGGAAAAAGTTTTAAATTACTTCAAAGATATTTTGAGAAGAAAATCATTAACCAAGATACATAGTTTTCTAGAGAAACTGACAATAAGCAGAGGGAAAAAATTGCTGCATTTTTGAAAGCAAGATAGTGGAGTAGTTACTGAGCGATAAACAGAAGTAGGCTCAAATATATTAGGGTCTTAAACAAAGCATATTTCAAAAATACTAAATTCAATTTTCAACCATGCAATGAATCACTCAAATTATACCTATTGTGAAGGAGACAAAGTCCTTGCCTTCAAATCTGTGCAAAGTGAAAAATTTCAAAGAAGAAATCCCAGTGGATTTGTGTTTCAGTGACATTTATTTCACATTTTCACCATTTACTGGTTTAGCACATTTTCAATACTCTTCAGTTTGAAAAAGGTTCACAAGAGGTTAACAGGAGTTCTTAGTAGAGGGACCCATTTAGGAATGGATGAATTCTTATCTATTGTCCTGAGACAGACGAGTGGTTTGAATGAAGTGCCACATCATTAAGTCCGTCCTTGTCAAGTCCATTTTATTTATTGTTAAGGCCACTGTCAGATAAATAAGCTTTCACATGGCATTGTATGGCATATGCTGTATATATTGAATGCTATATTTGCAGTGGTTTACATCTCCCAGCTAAGCAAATTGTTAGAATGCTACTGATTGTGTGCTGAATTTCTTTTCTTTTTGATTGAACTTGGATGGTGGTATGTCTCAATTCAGTTTCACGGTAGACTTTTTTGGCTATTTTTTTAATAAGAAAAAAATGAAAATATATTAATTTGAGCAAATACGCTGTAGAACTCTTCTTTATAACTATGCCACAAATTTGAAGAGACAAGCCTAGTCATCTTCCATCTTTGGTGCACCTCTAGGAGCTGGTAGACTTTCTAGTTCATATGGGCAACACAAACCTGTAGGAACCTGCAATGACACAAAATCAGAATTAAGCTGTAATGAAGCAGTGTAGGAGGGATAAAAGGCTCTGAAGAAAAAAACCAAACAAACCCGTGCCTTTTCAGAGAATTGCCTTGAAGCAACTTCTCTAAGAATGCCTACCTTGCAAGTAGCCGTGAGGAAGAATTCATTGCTGTGACTTCTCCCAAATTCTTAGGATGGCTGAGCTAGACTGGAAGAGGCAGTGCAGCTGAGGACAGGTGGCAAGAAGCTGTGCCTCGTCTGATCTGCCCCACTGGTGCCAGCCTGCAGTCTCAGGGCTGGGGAGAGCAGGGGCAGCTGCTGGGAGAGCCTGTGCAGCTCTGCACAGTTGTCCGTGTGCTGCGGGGCAGGGGGCGGCACGAAGGACACCAGAGAATTCTGAGTGCTTGCAAACTTCTGCCATGTGCCTGCTACCTGCATTAGACTCCAAACAGGCATTTTAATACAGGGAGGGTGAAAGCTTCATCTTTAACTGGCTTTTAGATGGGCAAAATACCTCTGGGGCAGCCATTTAAGGGACTCAGGACTTCTAGGAGAGCAACATGGCCAGTTTGAAATTATGGTGAAAGCATAGCAGGAATGACTCTTGTTGGGAGCTCGAGGAAGAGAATTGAATTAGAGTTAGTGTGGAATTTTCCACAGGAAAGGCTTTTTACATGAGAATATGTTGCTTCAACAGAACTGTACTTTTCCTGAAAAAGCACATGCAGAATCTGGCAGGAAATATTATTTATTCATTTATTTGAATGATTTTTTTTTAATCAAAAAAGGGGTAGGAAGGAGATCTGAATGGCAAAGAAGTTATGTCAGGATGAATTTAGTATTTTCTTTCAAATGGGTTAATCTCTTTGAGTTATGATATAGAATTTTAAGAAAAGTAGCTTCAACCATAAAACTTGAATTGATTAAGAGATGATAGAAGGTATTTCTGTGGGAAATATGTGCCAGCTGACCATCAAACATCCTCATGGATAAGGTGGATAATACTTTATGTAAGAGTAGTTTTTTTTAGTGCTCCTTTCTCCACAGGTGTAAAAATTATTGATGTGTTCTATTCTATTTTCTAATACTGAACAATATTTTTTAATTTTTTTTTTCTGAAGGTATTGCTCACTGTGAAGTTAAGTAATAATAGTCCTACATGTAATCTTTATAGCTAACTGCTGTAGTCCTCTCATTTTTGAGCCTCACTACTTTCTTGGAAAGATGTTATTTATTCTGCTTATAAATGATTTTGTGTTTGCCAATGTAAGCATAGAAGAGTCCAAGTCTGAGCTAAGAAATAAAAATGAATTGTGTATCTCTGCCTTTCAGGATATGTCCAAAGACAGTAAATTAGCTAATTGCTAAAAGCTTCTTTCTGAGCTCTGCAGCCTCCAAACTTAAAATAAAACCCCAAGGCAATCTCAGGTCAAATAAATAATACTGCAAACTTAGCATTTCCATTGTTGTGCTTTAATTTAAGGTTTAAGTTACATGGACCATTGCATTAAGCTGCTAGAACATCATGAAAAGCTTTCCCAGAATCAGAAGAGGAAGGTACGTCAAGGGGATGATAAACAGTCTTTGATTGGGATTTACAGGATTTACTCATTCAGAATTTCTGTAATTTTGCAGTTTTTCAGCTACCCAATACCAATGAGACAAGGTGTAGCAGAACAACATGGATTGCAATAACAAAGTGATAATGCTTTTAGCCTGACTCTTTAATAATATCAGTCTTATATGGGCATGTTGCCTGGCTTAAGTTCACCACAGCAATTTTTTTATGTTGGCCTGTTTAGACAAATCTGACAAGATCTTAAAGGTATAAACCTCTCAGGATATTAGAGAGAGGGCTGAATTTGTGTTCCTGCTGATGCAGCAGGTAGATGTTAGCTGTGAGCTGATCAAAGGGACATCAGCCAGCCAAGAAATCTATGAATAGTTATTACTATGTCCATAGCTCTGAATCAACCAACTGCATGGTGGATTGTGCTTTGTCAAAGTGGTGGGACAGGAGGCAGGACAGGTCTGGGATCTAGAGGATGAAAGGAAAATATGATTTTTTGTTCCTTGGGAGAGATGCTGTGTTACATACTCTCAGTGATCACTGAGGTTTGCTACTTCTCCTTAGAAAATAACTCAGGAGGGAAATGATGGCCATACTTTACCCACACCCTCCAAAAAAAAAAAAAAAAGATATTTTTGTAGTTAGAAATATCTTTAGGACTTCCATCATGTGTCTAATATCTTTTTGTAATAATTTGGGCTTTAAAGAAAGTGCTGTGTCGTCAATGCTCAGAATCACACTGATTCGACTTACAGAGTCACATCAACGTTTCATAAAGAGAAAAGGAAGTCCTGAAAGACTAATAAATACATCAAGCATAAGGTACATCCCAGCACTGTAGTTCATGTTTCATTAATTTATTTTGAATGATCCTCACCAGTTGTTTTTTAATTCTGCCTTAATGAACTTCTGTAATACTGTTATAACTCTAGAGAATTTCTGCTCAGTGTTCAAAGTGCTTTGTGTTTGGGATCTCAAGCCTGAAAAATACAAATTGTGTTCAGTGCTAACTTCATTTCCCTTGAAGTAGAATACAAAAGCAGAAAACTGGAAGAATTTAGTAACATTGGCATATAGGGTGGAGAAAACAGCTTATGTAATTCAAATGATTATGATGGGTAAATCTCTTGACTTTGCTTCTTCAATGCTAGGAGATGTTTTTTTGTTTTAAAAGAGATGAAATCAAATAGCTTAAGATTTAAACAGATTCACTTCAACTTTTTTATGATTTTCTGTGGATTAAATCATGTTCGGAGCCTGACACTCCTTCTCAGATTAAATTTAAATGAAGACAACCTTCTTTGAAGATAGTGGAATAGTTCCAGTGCAAAATTGGCTCCATTGTGAGGGTAATCAGGCCAGTTAGTGGCAATACGAGAAAGATGACAGCAGTTTTACCCATGGGAAGTGTATATATAGTTGCTTTAGTCTCTGCAGGATACCTCTCTATGCACTTCAAAGAGTGCAGTCAATAGAATAAATACCTTGGTCACATTCTGAAAATTACATTTAGAAAAGGCAGTTATTAGCAGTTTGAGTTTCTAGTGTTCGGAGCACTTAAAGGTGAGATGTGCAACACTGCATACTGAGATTCAAAGCATGGCAAATAGACATAAAATATTTTCTCACTTATTTTCGTGAAAGAAAGAGAATGTAAGATCAGGAAAAATCAGTCCTGCTAAGGTTGGAGACAGCTTTCCCTTGGTGTCTCCAGGACTCTCTTTGAAAGTTGGTTATTACCATTTTTTAATGTGAGAAGAGTAGTAGTCTTGCATTTAAATTGTATACCTCAACATTCAGGGTTTCAGATGGGTTTCTCAATATTCCTTGTGTTATGTGAATAGGGTAATTGCTTTGCTTCCTCCTCTGAAAAAATCTGTATATTTCTGATTTGTCACCATTAAAAATTCAGTTATCACTAGAAAAGTATTTGATGTTCTATTTTCTGTCAGGTTTGCTTTTCTACCTAAGCTCTGCACAGTGCAGGAATAGGTCTCGGTGAGTAGAAACAGTAGTAAAACTTTCATCCTTACAACTGAATTGTCTAGTTCCTACCCCAGTAGCATGTGGTCCAACTGCAGAAAACCTAGTAAGCTGGGGTCTGTCCACAGCAATTTAGAAATATTCAGAATACCTTGGTGGAATTAGGCTAGGTAAGGTAGTGAAAGCAGTAGAATTTAGCAGGTTTTGCTGCAGGAAACATGAATGCATAGACAACTGCAATCTTCTACCTTGGATTTTCCTCTGGGTGGGCACCCATAAGGCACACTTGTTCACCTGGTGTCAAAAAGCTCCGGCTCATCTGGTTTGCACTACATCCTTGTCCCGGGCAGCAGTACACTAATTGCCTAGTCAGAACTCTACTCCTGGTTATACCTGTGATGCTTGCATATAAATGCCAAGAAATTTGATGCTTAGCAGTAGTGAGAAAATGTTTACAAAGGTATTCTTAAAGTATCATTTTTAGGGAACTAATATGAAATCATGAAATGCAAATTTCAAACAAATATGATTCAGTGAACCAGAAACAAATTAGCTGCCAGTTAAAAATGTCATTAACACATCCAGAAATGCCTTATTTACTAACATCTTTAGATATAAAATAGTATTAGGCTGAAACAAAAGCTGACTTTGAATTACAATGTCCAAATACATGCAGGAAATACTGCTTGATTTTATAAATTCTAGCAGACTTAATATGTTCATATTTTACACTGAGAAACAGGGAGAATACACACTTGCTTCACTATCTCAGAGTGGCAGCCTCCCCTGGAGAGGGATGACCACTATGTAAATGCTACTTCGGAAATCTGTTGAAACAAATTGGGTGCTCCTTACGTGGAAGTGCAATGCCACCAGTGTAACTATGCCACTTTTTTTCTCTTCCTAAAGCAATTGGTCATATTTTCATTGACTTATAGGTGCTGACTCCCTCTAAACTGATACAGTTTCTGATCATCCAACAACATGACCTGTGCTGGTCATGCATATATTTTTGTTCTTCTCCTTCTCTGCCTGGTGTACATTTGTAGGGAGAAATTTTGGTCTTTTTGTGTCATTACAATCTAGATTATTATCTGCTCTTCTTTATAGCTCAGTGTAGTGAAGGACTTCAAAAAGATGTAAAAGAATGACATAAAAACTTGAGATTCTAAATTCTGGGTGGCTTGCCAAAGGTAATTTTAAGTCTGATTGAGGTTTGAGGCATAACTCCGTAAAACAATGGCAACATATAACCCAAGTATTTCAATATCAAATGTTATAAATCCAGACTTAGAAGTACACAGACTCCTGTGCACTCCTAGTTCTTGGAGTTTCTGTAAGAGTTCAGTTGGGATACTGACCTCAGTAGGATAGTAGCAGTCATGGAAACTGTGAAATTCTGTACTAGTTCTTTTTTTAAAAAAATGTAGGTACCAAGGCAAAACTTATTCTGATTTATACTACATCCTCTATTTTCCTTCTTTGAAGTGTCAGAGAAAAACCATAGAAAAAATGAAGTGTAGGGATGGAGGCAAATGAAGGACAGAAAAGCAAAGCTATTAAATGAGTTTTGAGATGAAAAACAATTTCACCATGGAGAGAGATTACCAGCAGTTTCAAGTCACTTGAATTTGGATTACTTTGCTGTTGCAAAGCATCTACTTAGATCAAGTAGAAGAGTTAGTAAACAACTTCAGGCATTTCTTTATGAGCATCGGAAGTTGTAAACTTGTGTCAATGAATAAATGCAAATATTTGGAACAGAAACTAGGGTCTACTTCTGCTGAAGTCACTTGCAGAACCCCAATCTGACTAATGTTCAGGGTGAGGGACCTGCTCTGTACAGTTGGCATTGTCTAGCTCATGCATGTAGTTAAAACACAGACACTTCAGATAGAGTAGTGTGTTCAAAAGCTGGAATTACAGAATAACCAAGGGACTTTCTTAGGTTATCTCATCCAGCCCCTACTCAAATCAGGCCATTGTCTAAGGCATTTGCTCATGACCTTGTCTAGTTGAGTTTTGAATACCTTCAATGAGGGACATTAACCAGCTGGGTAGGCTGTTCTTGTGGCTGATCACCTACATCGTGATTTTTTTCCTAATACCTGTGTCTATCACCCATCACCTTACTGCTGTCTGACTCCATCGTCCTGCTGCCTTGTTAGCCAGCATCTCCAGCCAGGTCACCATTTGCCTTTTCCTGAAAACTGAATAAACCTGGCTCTCAGCTTCACTCTGCATGCCATGAACTTCAGCCCGCTGTCCATCTGTCTGGCCTCAGCTGAGCTCATTTCACTGTCACATCTCTGTATCCTTCCTAAAGTTTCTGTTTTGCACTAAGGGCAAGGGATGTTGCTTTCCTTCTTTCTTTCTTTCTTTCTTTTTTTTTTTTTTTTTTTTTTTTTTTTTTTTTTGTTTTTTTTTTTCTGAGTATGCTTGCAACTTCCTCTCAATGCAGGTGAGGAGCAGGAGAGAAATTAACAGAGTAGGGTAATTAAAGCATTTCTTCCTGCCTGTTTCTACTGCATAGTACAAGAATTTTGCAACCAAAGAAACTGTACCTCTGCAACACAGGTATTTTTTATAATTTAAAGTAAAACTGTTTTAAAACTGAATTGCAACAATTTGTCTGAATGACTGAGGACAGATGAAGTTGCTAGGAAGCCAAATGTTGTTTATCCAGGGAGTTCAGAGGGAGGAATGAATTTAGATCCAGCTGTGTAAAAGTATGAAATACTTATCCAAGACACTTACATAATCATGGTTCTGCCCTACTTCATTTGCAAAGAAAGATCAAGTACACTGGTAAACCACTAAAATATCATAGCTAGAGGTATAAGGTTTTTGTGATGTCAGACCTGAAAAAAGCTAAGGTTCCCCTCTAAGTAAAACTTCCTTGTAATAGAAAAAATTATCCCAAATCTTCACACACAGGTTTTGTGCAATTTTTCAGTGACTTATAGCTAGAGGTACGTGCAGCCATGTTGTGAATACTGAACTTTGCCTCCTATGACACTCTCAAAGCCAAGAGCCACATGGCAAAGGCCATCAGGAATCTCTTCACACTGTTTTGCAAAATAAGTTAGTTGTCTTAACCCGCCAAAACCTCAGAAGTAAACTTCAGTTTCCTGTCTACTCCCTTACTACATGCAAAAATGTTTCAAAAAGCAGAAACTCCAAATGAAGAGGAAGAGCTTCTCTTTCACCATAATGGTATACTTATCAGGGAAAAGAGAAATAGTGCTTATAAACCCACATTCTACAAACCAGGCTTATAGATGGCTGTTGTATTGCATGTCACATCACCAATATAGACCAGCGACCTTCATTTTAATATATATTTTGTGGGTTGCATGAGACCTTTGAAGTGATTGAAATTTATATTGAACTGATTAAATGTTTTCCCCTTTCTCCCTACATTGTTTACAAAAGGTCAATGTGTATATTAACAAAATTCTCCTGGAAATTCAGAAAGGTAAAAAGTAAAGCCTGCATGCAGACAGATAAGCAATCAAACACAAAATACAAATCAAACAAAGGATCCTTCTTGATTTATAAGCTGTCCTATTACTGCATTTGTAAATACATTGTTTTCTTTTCTCCCCTCTGGCAGTCTTGTATCTCTTCAAATTATTAACATTAGAGAAGATATGAAAATTATAATCCAAGGGTAATTAAAACCAAGTTTTAATTTAATTAAAAATTCTGAACCACTGAAACAAGATATTTTAGTCTATTATGGGACAGAAGAGTTGAAATTAATATTTTTAAATCAGCTTGATGATACAGCTAAGTAGATATTGGTTAATGTTTCGGAAGTTCTGGACAGAAAAAGAGATTTAAGTACTGTGGTGCACATGCCTTCACAGGACCTACGCTGAGACTCACAAGCACATGCCAAGGGCCAGGTGCCTACATAGGCCAACAGCTCGTGTCACACAGTAGCACCTTGCTGGAATTCTGCCTTATTTGAGTTTCAGTACTGAGGAAATGCATTTGGGCAGGGCTGTCTGGATCATCCCTGGCTCCTTTAATGCAAACCAAAGTGATATTTTTCTTGGCATGTAAGAGATTCATTGGAACCCAGCAAAGCCGTCATTTTAAGGTCTGTGCACTCCTTGGTATCGTGTGTTCTAGGCACATCTACTGTGTTACAGAAGAGCACCAGTACAGCCAGGGTAGGCAGAAGTGGTGGGTTTCTCATCTCTTGGAAAGTCTGAACCATTATGCAGCTGGGAACACAAGATTCAAGGGGCAGTATAAGAAGAGGGAACATGCCTGTGCATGAATGTTAGGGTGCATAATGGGGAAAGGGCTGGAGTCACTCCAAATTCCTTGCTGCTAAGGATATTTTATGCATTTTAAACCAAGCAAATACTGACTAAAGTCCCCATGTACTCGTGAGAACAGAGTTTGGTAACCCATCATTCTTTTCGGGGTGATGGGAGTACCCTAGCCTTACTTGTCTGGCAACAAATCTCTGGCATCTGGAAAGCTCAGGTGTCTTGCTCACTAGAGCAAAGTTCTGGGCTAGGATATCATGTTGGCAGCAGGTTTTTTCTCTTACATTCATGTATTTAATGGTGACAGCTGAAACTTAGCATTTCTACAGGGCTGGAATACCTGGCTTTTGAACCCCAAAAAAGCCTGCATGTGAAAGAGGAAGCACATCTGTCAGCAGATAGGAAACCAAAGGTGTGGACCATAAACATTAGCAAAACTCGAAGTATTCAGAATTTTCCCAAGGCATGAGATTAGTAGTTTGCATTTTTCATGTAGTTGCTTCCATACCAGCGAATTTTCACTCAGTACTTGATATGTTGAGGTTTTTTAGATACAAACAAGGTAGCTGCTTTCTTTCGTCCTTAGGAATATGAAGAATAATGTAAGGAGTACTATTCTCCAATTGTGAAAGAGTGTTGTGGAAATACGTTCTGCAAACTGAGATGGAAAACTACCATGTTTCAAGTGGTATGTTAAGTTTGAATTAGGTAAGTGTATTAAATTCATGTCTTCTCAGTCCTTGTTTCTTTGTCTCAGTAGGGGTAATAGGGATGATGAAAATATTAGCAAATCAACAGTGTTACCAGAACTCTTTTCTTCTAAACAATGAATATTTAAGTGTCATCTGGGATTGTTCCAGCTATGACACACAACCAAATGTCATTCCTTGTCATTTATTGCAAGAACAGTACAGCTAAGAAGCAGGGAAAGATAACCAAGAGCATTTGGCTGTTCAGAGATTTTCTAACACCAGACTGAAAACTCAGCTAACTCCCCAGATGTCATGGTTATGCATTTATTTCCCCTCAGCTCCATTCTGACAGCTCTGGTTGGTTTTGGCAAGACCTGGAACCTGACACCACTGATGAGGGTGAAACACTGCTATATTCTGAACCATGTAATTAAAAGAATGGCAAATTAAAGTAAGACAAGTGAGACGAGCATTGTGAACATCAGAATCTTTCATCAGTCAGTTACAACTTATCTTTCCAGTCACAGTAGTTTGTAGTAAATTTTTATCACATGCCATGTTTGTGCTTATTTTACAGAGTCAGCCACCCCTTTGTGTTTGTTTTTTTGCTAAGCTACTAGAACAGTGTTTCATATTGCAAGGAATTGGTTCATTTCTGGGCTTTATTTATTCATTTGCTTTTAAGAGCATTTTTATGGGAAAATCCTCTTGATGATGATGAAGAAACTTACTCAATCCCTATGGAGTACCAAAAGGATATTTCTTCCATCTATAAAATTCTGCCAAAATACACAGTGGTTTTGATTGTTCAGGTTGCTGATGGCCAGCGCACCACTCCTGACCACTCTGCTCCTCCTTCTTAGGATTCTTCTGTCCCTCATCTCATTAATATTCCATAGATACTATTGATTTTTACTTGTCTTGTCCTGTTTTAGACTATGAGTTTGTAACAATGAGAAACATGACACTTCTATTTGTTCACAGTCTGGATTTACATTGTTTGATTATTTAAACATTTTATAATCACTTATGAAGGTTGCAAAGAAATTTTCTTTGTCTTTCATCTTCTCTTTTACTTCATTCTGATTAATGTTTCAATTTCTGCCTCTCATTATCTGGAATGGCTATAAATCCTCCTCTTTCTTCCCATGAAAGAGAGTACGAAACGAGTCTGCTGGTGCTAGAGAAGGTGGAGAAAATTCTGTATAAATTGAAATGTAAAAAAGCCAGCATTAAATACGTACTGCACTGCAATGTCCCTTCAGTCATGCATCATGACATTTCAGTTTGAGGTAGCTCAGAATGTTTGGATGAGAAAAAGTGAGCTGAAATGGTGAAAATGAGTAGTTCCATCTTGCCTGCAGTGAAATTATGATGAAAATCATATTACAGTCTTCCTCAGCAACATGGCTAATTAATTTTTATACTTTCTGAATACAATAGTTTGTCCAAAATGAAAATCGAGAGAAACAAAGGTAACACTTCTTAGGCATTTTTTTGTGGTTTTTTTTTTTTGGGGT
>WEKY01007157.1:26321-36918 GCA_013390045.1 Picathartes gymnocephalus
ATTAGAGATATTAATTGAGTTTTTTACTGAAAAAATTAGAGCAGGATAATGACAAGTAAAATAAGACCCTATAAACCTCACCTCTCCCTCACCCCTCTTTCATTCTCAACTCTACCTGCTCCCCAACAGCTGCACAGGGACACTCGGAATGGGGGTTATGGTCAGTTCATCACATATTTTTCTGCTGCTACTCAAGGAGAACAGTCTTTGCCTGGCTCCAGTGCGGGGTCCCTTCCATGGGAGATAGTTCTTCATGAACTTCTCCAATGTGAGTCCATCCCACAGGCAACAGTTCTCCACAAATTGCTGCCTGGGCTTGACTGCTGGCTGAGATAAAACCACAAAATATGCAAATTATTATTACTGTATGCACTATATACAGTAGTACCTCCTTTATCTCATGTTCCTGTCAGGTGGCTTAACTTATAGTCCAGGTTCCAGGAATTGACAGAAGCATATTCAGGGACAGGAGTGAGTGTGTGTGGGGATGGGGGTTTTGGTGGTCACAGGTGCCATTAGTCCCTTAACTTGGGGTGACACCAGTGATATGAGTATAAGCAGTTGCTGTTCCACCCAGTTTGCCATAGAGGGAACCCTTGTCTGGAGCCAGTGCCATCCTGCTGTTCCATTCTGCAAAGTTCTATGGTTTTAAGAGTGTTTGAGACAGGCAACTGTGATTTTTAAGTCCTAAAATTATCAGAAAAAAAAAAAATGGAGTTATGGCAAGACAAGACATGGTATATACACTCTCTCAATGAGTAGTCTCCTTTTAGGAATGAATGAGACAGATGTCCTGAGGACTAAGGGGTCTTATCACCATCCAGAGGGAAGCCTATCAATATTTTATAGACAATCTTAATTCTATCATTTACCTATTTCAGAGTGTTTTAAGGTACTTTTTAATTCTCAATTTTCCTTCTGGAGGTAGGTGGGTTGCTATTTACAAGCGATTTAATGGACTATCTGAAAGAAATGGAATAGCAGTGAATGTTTGCCAGCCTAATTTCATATCAACTTAGCAGGGTCAGGATATGTTCCTTGTTCAGTGGTGCAGTTCTCACTGTCTGCATCATCCATGGAGATTTAGGTCACTTAAATATGATATTTGATCTAATCATCCTTTAGGAATATAGGTCAGCTGCAGCACTGATCTTGTGTTGTGAAGGAAAAACAGATCTCTCTGGTTTTAGATGTAAGTCACTTTAATGCTTTTTTTTTTTTTTTTTAAGTACATGAAAATAGATTTTACTCTTACACACAAAACCAAAGTCCTTGTAGGCATTTTAGCTGGGTAGTGTACTTCCACTAACTGGTGTTCTGCACTCAGTGGTTTGCTGGTTGCTCATAAAGCTCAAGTGTTGCTCACTGTCATGTTTTCTCAGTCCCAGTTTTCCCAATTCCTTCTCAGAGCATGCAAGAGTTTAGAGCAATCTGGCTCTTACTCTGTGTGAAAATCTCCTACATACTACACACTGTGATTGCTGAAGTCAGGTAAAGTGTTGCCTACACTGGAAAGGTGTGTTGATTTAAAGTTGGTGCACTAGGTAAACTAATCCACTCCCTCATCTCAATTCCTCTTCCCTTACTATAAGCTTATCATGACATGTTATAGACATGCAATATGTGCCCATATTCTGTCCAGGAAAACATTATACTTACAACAGAAAGATTGCAGCAGTAAATCTCAGATAGAGAGGGAAGAGTAAAAAATTATCTGTGCAGAATTGATCTGTGTGCTAACATCTCATCAGAAATGGCTGCAAAGTGTAAACCGTGTGATGGAAACTTCAAAAATCTCCTTTCTCTTTGCCCCCTTTCCTCTTTGTCTGAGTGGTAAACAAAGTGTATTAATTTTTTTCCTCAAAAAACTATTTTTTACTTTTAAACAAGCAAGAGATCTTCACTCCTCTGGGTCACAAAAAGTCCCATTTTCCAGAACTAATAATACTTTCCAAAGATCTTGCACAGATTGCAGAAGTCACTACAATGGCATTCTGCCAAATAATTATACAAAAAAATTTAAATATGTCATTGCAAAACTTTAAAGAAAAAACACGAAGGAGGATCAAGAGTGAGTTAAAGAAGTGTTATATGAAGAGAAGCATGCTGGTGTTTATCTTAAAGAATTCCATTATATTACATATGGTTTTTGCATGTAAACAAACAGAAGGTAGTACAATGAGTCTTTAGAGTAATGTTGCTATATTAGAGCAAATAAAAGACAAATATAGAGACAAAGGGTACTTTCCTATCTGTTTTTGCTTCAGAAAGCATGAGGTGCAAAGAGATGTAAGTCTGTTGTTAGTCATATCACTAGATGCTTTAAAAAAGCTTTACAGAAATTGGTGGGATTTCCTGGAAGAATTAGAACCCATCTTCATGTATCACCTTGGAAGACTGGGTTTGAACAATGAATACACACACTAAAAAGTAAAGCTCTAATAGTCTAAGATACCTTTACTAAAACTGTCATATCTAGCTTCATTTATTTCTCTTGAAGTTGTTTCAAACCCATTTCGTACATTGAGGGGAAATGCTGTGTATGGTCCTGTGATATTGCTCACATTCAGAGGCAACTGAAAGCTTAAAATTGAACACAGTTGGACAGACAGAATGCAGGGCTGCTACAAAAATGCTTCTTTCACAGAATTCCTTCTTAAGGACCAGCGATGGCTGGGAACTGAAGTTCTGCACATTTCTGCACATTTGATCTAAACCCAAACTTTTAAAGAGAATTTAAGTCTGGCCAGTGAAAGTTCTTGGACACTTTTGAAAATGTTACTCTGCGTTCCTGAATATAGGAAGTGTGATTAATACTCAAGTTAGAATTGCAAAACATGTTTTTCAGTTTGAATCTATTAAAGAGATACATTTTTATTACACTGAGAAAATAACCTCAATCTTCTATTTTTCATGCTTTGTGGGAACAGAAATGTTGAGCTGAGTTTATTTTTATCAGTATTCTGCACTTGCAGGTGAAATTTGACAGAATGTCACAACTTACTTTCCATTTGATTTCTAGCAATTGCCAGTCTACACCTTCTCTTGAATTAACAGCCTGGAGACATGAAAATTTCATATTCTGACTCAGTTGCACTCAGATTTTGGTATTCTTTTTTTCACCCATTTCTTGAAAACTTTACTGTTATGAGTGGTAAATTGTATTTTTTATTCATTTTATAAAAATTAAATTCTAGATACCTGCTATGACATCATCTTTCCTGGCACAAATCATAGTCCCCAGTGCTGTCGTCACTGATGATATTCCCTACATTATACACAAGTTTATATTGAGTCTATGAGAAAGACTAATTAAATAAGAGAGACCTATACAGATTTTCCCATGCTTCTTTTCAATCCAGTGCTCCCAGCTCTAACTGGTGGGTTTTCTGCAGTGTGGGAACAATACAGTTATTCAGCATATACTTTAGTGTCCTGTGTCCTGGATACCCTGGTTGGGAGACATGAGGAGAGCAGATAGAGTCCAAGTTGAATTACATCTGTGGGGTGGATGCAAGTAAATAATGATTGTGTTAAGCAAAGGTATTTATTTTCCTGGTATTGCCATGGTTATTAGCAAAACTCGTGCTGGTTTAAGACTGGGAGCCAGCTGGGCCTACAGTTAAGAATAATTGTTGTTGCTGTTCTGTGCAATGCTTTAGGAGTTCCTGCTGGGTTTATAATTAATTCAAAGTGCACTGGGACTATTACATGGCTGTGCATGTTGCTTGATCCTTCTCAACATCTATGGAATTTCTTAGATTTGGATGCTGAGATTTGGATTGTCTTAGAAATCTGGTAAAAAGAAAGTAAAAAGTTGTTGTCTGATTACAGTGGTGTTATATTTCTCCTTCCTTGTTTTCATTTGCTCTGCTGGAATAAATTCAGTAATGGATGTGGAGAAAATACAGGGGTATAGAACAATCTTGTCTACAACAGGAAAGAGGGAGATCTTAATTAAGATTTCTGGTCTCCTTTGACTCCACTTTCCAGTGCCATGGTCCTGGTTTATGGCTCATTCTGTGTTTTAAAATTACTGAATGACAGTACCAATGCTATTAAGTTTGAGGACAGAATCACAATATTGAAGACAGTAGGGTCTTGTTTTCCCCACTCTCCGACACTGACAGTGATGACAATGTGGGATTGCTGCAAAATTTAGCACAGAATTCTGTGGTATCCAGATACTTGAATTTCAGGCCCAGGGTTAACATGAATTTTTGTCACTTCAATATTGGTGAAACTTGGGAGAAACATCCGTACTAAGGTCCTCAGAACAGCAAAAAAGACTTGGGGACAGCAGAACTGAGAAGTCTGCAGACCAACCAGAGTATGCACAGGATAAAATGAAGAAAGAAATAAATCTGGTTTAATACTGGATTTGGTGGGGTTTTTTTCACAAGCCTTCAACTCACTGATATGTCTTTTGATAGTCTGGCTTCAAATGTGTAACATTTGGGGCACTGTTACTGTTAGCCTTAGAGGGGCACCTGGGAAGAAGATAAATGGATAAGGATAAGCTGAATTCTATCATTGCAGTCTCTTCCTCTGAGTGACAACATCTTGACCATCACATCTTAGAGCTTAGACATTTAAAACTTAAATGTCTAAGTCTTAGATTACTATATCAGCTCCGTCTGATGGAAATCAAAATAAAGAAAAAAGTGTGTTTACAGGCCATTTCAACTCCTAAAACAAGTCAGATGACTTTGAATGCATACCAGCCTAAGTGTATGAATTGAGTTGACATTAATCTTGTCATCACTTTAATTTAATATATAAAACTTTATCTTCCTCGAAAAGAAATCAGCATGGAAAGTCATTAACACTTCTGTTTTGTTTTCACAAGAAGATTTGTATTTCCTGTACTTGTAGACTTTGTTCAGTTTTAAAAGATAGGGCTGTACTTTGAGGGGTTGTTCTTTGTCTCAGGTCTCAGGCAACTGTTGTAACTGGCTAGCTATACAAATAATTTTCATACGATTTCTGAGTTCAGCAGAAAATGAGATGAGAAATCTGAGGTATGACAGGTTTTGTGATTAAAGGTACACTTTCATTTTGTGATAGAATTTTGGAGATCTTGAGAGAACGAGATCTCCTCCTCTAGTCCCTAGCAATCTCCATAGGTTACAGTTTATAAGGAATTTGCACTTTAGTGGGGATTTCCAAAGCTTACATTCAGGCAGGAATGGCTGGGAATACTGGAGAGCTCACCTTATCTTTGCTGCTGATTCAGCATGTGTTGTCTAGTGTATCATTGAAAGAATTGCCTTTCTCCATGGCAAAGGAAAAATACTTCTGTTCTACAACAGAATAGAGGAGGAAGCTTCTGGGCTCTGGAACCCACTTGTTAAGATATGAACATGAAAGAGCAGAAGGACTCATAACAGCCATTAGTGAACCTCAAATGTTTTGGAGGTTATGTAATGAATAAAACCTGGACTTTTGTGTGATTATTTCAAAAAAGATTTCTGTTTATAATAAAGATTTGTTAAGTATAATAATAGTAATAGTAATAATAATAATAATAATGATGATGATGAAGGTCTTTGATATTTTGTGTTATCTTACTTCATGTCAGGTGTAGACTGGCCATGAACAAGCTTGGATTTGCAATGGCAGGGAGGTTCCAGGACTGTCTCTGATCACAGCACTGCAGCAAAGAGATGAGCTGCTTTGCAGATGGTGCTACACACATGAGTGAGAGAATGATGGGTGCCTGTGTTCACAGGGAACTGGACTCTGTGATGCAAAACATTCAACCAGCACAGCAGATTTATCATCCAGATAGGCTGTAAAAAAGGGAATACCATTTCTGCAAGTGATATTCTTCTTATGCCTTACCCCACAAAATAAAATGCCACCATTCAGATCTTGTTTAGAATTCCCCACGTAGACATTCTGTAGATGTACAAATCTGCTGGATGGAGCATCACAGAGAATCTAACTCTCTAGTCCTAATTGCTGGTGTAATCCTATTGACTTTGATTACAGTATTTTGATGTCGTTGCCAGGTGAACCCTTTAAAGGTGGATTGCCCTGGTTACTGTCTTGATTAAGTCTCTGTACAACCCAGTAGCACTTGCTTCTTCAGCCACAGACAGTGATAAAGTTTGCTCTTTAGTAGATATAATTAAATTCTGGTGTAAACAAGAGGCTATAAAAACAATTGAGTTGAAGCTGGTACGTGTATACAGAAGTTGTGGTTTGGATGTGATCTCATATCTAAGACCTTGTCACAGAGTATCTCACCAGGAGGGCTCTTTCTTTCTGATGGATTTTAAATTAGACTGCTTTTTGCCTAGCTATCTTGTCTGGCTTCTGATGTTTTTCTTAGACTAAAGGCAGTTTTTGCAGAGTGCATCATTTATATAAAACTTGCTCTAATGTCTAAAGCTTGTAATGACACGTGGAATAACAAAAAAGGCAGCTCTTTCCTTCAAGTCAATATTCTTCCATCATTCAGTCTTTGGTTTTGAAAAGACCTCTTATCACAGCATTTGAAAAGCACTGTACAAAACCAGAGTAATGTTCGGTGTGTTGTGATATTTCATGCTGAAAGCCGATTGTGAATGGTGCTTTTGAGATATTTATTTGTGGAAATGTATTTGTTGTACATAAACGAAGAAGAAGAAAAAACAAAACACAAGACAACATAGCCCTCATTGTTATTTCTTTCCTTCTGATGGAAACCAATAAGTGAACAGGAATTCTTTGAGAGCATAAAAATGTCCAAGCATAGAAACCTGTTGAATCAAAGTAGTTGCACAAGCCCTGCATTATATTTCTTTTTTTGGCTGGTGACAACTGAAGTTTAATGGGAGGATCTTATATAAAGGAATGGGGTATATTACTCAGTAAAAGCAGACAATCTATCCCAAATGCCCTTTTATGGGTGTTTGAATTCTCTTTGTGCCACTCCAATTTTCAAGGAAATTTGTCTATGCACAAGGTTAGAGACAGCCAAATAGTGATCTTTGGTACTCAGGGTATGTTTGTTTCATTTTTATTGTGCTTCTGAAGGAAATTACATGTGCTTCAAAACTATTTTTAAAATTATTTCCTGAAAATATCGAAATGAACTTCCCATTGGATATAGGATTTGAATGTAGAGAATTTATCAAAGTCCTTTATCTTTAAATTTCAAAACTAATGTTGCTTTCTTGCTCTATGTGAGCCCCTTATAGAGATATTTTTTGTTGTCAAGAGTCATTGCATTTTATAAGCGAGATATTATCAAGCTGAGAAAAAACAAAAACAGGGGTGGGGGTGTGTGTGTGTCTAAAATTGTCACCTCCACAACTATTCACCAGGTTAGTAATACTGAATAAAGTCACCTTTTAATGGAAGTCAGACCCTGGTTTATGTGAGTATAGCTCACATAGTCTCAGCTCCACAGAAAATTTCTACAATTTTCTGATCGTGCCATGGTAGGATAATAACATTTCATAGAATGCAGTGCAAGCAAGAATATATTATTTCTTATGTCCATTCACGACATCACCTAGATAATTTAAATTCTCTACCTTTTTTGCCCGTACATGTTTTGATTCTTTTTCCAGTGTTATCTCTCTATACTCTGACTTAAAAATCACAATAACATAAAAGCAATGGAGAGTAGTTTCATTATCAGTTTGGAGACTCTGAGGCAAGGTCTGGCCATACCATAAAAAATAATATAATCTAACATATAGTTATTTAGGGTGGTACTGAGTATGTGATAGGAAGTTTCATAAAGAAAAAAAATATTCTTCCCAAATTCCACCAGTTTAACAAAGCAGCAAAATATTCATGATTAATAATTTATAATTTGAAATAGCTAAATTTTTAAAATGTGAAAAAAAAATTGCGCCCCAAGTATTTGTCACTATTCTTAAACTACAGGATTACTATATGCATAAAAACATGATATTCATCAAATAACTTTTTCATGAAGAAATGCATTTTTCAACATTATGGCATTTGACTGTTGATTCTATTACAAAGTAGTAAGACTGAAATGTAACTCAAATTTTTTTTCCAGGTTTTAAAATAGCTTCTCTATTTAGGCTAAGCTGTTAGACTTTAAATGAAGCACCTTCAGAAATCTTTTGAATGAGACTTTATGCCTTAGTACTTTTTTTGATAGAAAAATGTCCTTCATGTATTGTTTTTATAATGTTGGAAATGCTTCTAAGGGAGCATAAAACATTTAAAGCCTTTTGCCATTAAACACTTCAATTTTGCTCTTAAAATGATGCTTAGACATTTTCACTCCTCCACTGAAAACTATTCCTGTGTGTTATACTCCTCAGCTATCTTTGAAGAATAAACCTAGAAAAAGGATCCTTAATTATAAATTCATCTTTCTTTCTAGTCAAGCATGCCTATAAAAATTCACTATCTACTGGCATTCTTCTTTCCATAATTTGTAAATGCCCCCTTGGTCTCTTCTGCCATGCACAGCAGAGTGGCAACGCATTTTAAAAGATGAATTCCATTTTTGTACAAAAACATGTTTGTCAAGTTTTCTACTTTGTCAAGATCAAATTTTGCTTTTCATTTTTTGTCCCTGACTCAGAGTATAATTATGAGAAGGGAACTCTTTTCAGTTGGATCTAATTATTCCATTAAAAACCTGGAACTTAAAAGCCTAAGAAATTAACCTTTAAAAAAATTTTATGAGCAAAATTGCAATGCATTTAAGCTGCAATAATTTTTTGTCCATAGACAATTAAAGTGAAGGTTGATATGGATTAAACATCATAGAATCATAGAGTATCTGTAGTTGGAAGGGACCCACAGGGTTCATCAAACTCTGACTCCTGGCCCTGCACAGGACCATCCCCAAGAATCTCACCATGCGCCTGACAGCATTGTCCAAACACTTCTTGAGCACTGTCAGGCTGTGACCACTTTCCTGGGGAGCCTGTTCCAGTGCCCAACCATCCTCTGGGTGAAGAACCTTTTCTTAATGTCTACCCTAAAACTCCTGACACATCTTCATTCCAATTATGTTTACTTGCTCTTAATGAAGAAAATTGTGTTTATATATAGGAGAGAGGATAAGTAATTGGTCAGTTTCCTCATAACTGCATAGAAGCTTGACAGTTTTATATGATTAGGATGTTCAAAATGTGCATATTTGTGTTTGGCAGTGAACTCCTCTGTTAATTCCTGCAGATAATCTAAAGAGCAATGTAAACATGTCTGTTTATTCATAATACTTTTTCTTCTCATAAAGAGACAAGGTTATACTTTGAAGTATCTGAAATACACAGATTACAAGACATTATGTGATGAGTTTATATTTTTCAGTTAAAGAGCGAAAAGCAAGTATGAACTGGAGTCTAGGATAGTCTTTTAGAGCTATAGAGTCTATCAGGCTCTTACTAGTTGTATCTGACCATATAAATCTCAAATTTCTCTTCTAGGTTAATCCCCCTTGAAGATTATCTAGTTCTAACCTCCTGTGGGACGCCTTCCACTAGACTAGCTTGCTCAACTCACTCATCCAGCCTGGCTTTTTACACTTCCTGGGATAGGGCATCCACAACTTCTCTGGACAATCTCTTCCAGTGCCTTGCCACAGTCACAGTAAAGAATTGCTTCCTGATGTCTAGTCTAAACCTACTGCTTCTCAGTTTTAAACTGTTCCCCTTGTCCTGTTGCTCCGTCCTCTTATACAAATAGTCTTGCCCCATCTTTTCTGTAGCTTTTCTTCAGGTACTGGAAGGCTGCAATTAGGTCACTCTGAAGCCTTCTCCAGGCTCAGCAGTCTCAGCCTTTCCTCACAGTAGAGGTGCTCCACCCCTCTGTTCAACTTGGTAGCTCCCTCTGGATTTGCTCCAACAGGTCCATGTCCTTTTATGCTGGGACCCCAGAGCTGATGCAGCACTGCAGGTGGGGTCTCACCAGAGCAGAGCAGAGGGGCAGAATCCCCTCCCTCACCCTTCTGGTGACGCTGCTTTGGATGCAGCCCAGGACACGTTTAGCTTTTTGGGCTGTGAGTGCCCGTGGCTGGGTCATGTCCAGTCTCCCATCCACCAGCACCCTCAAATCATTCTTGGCCAGGCTGCTCTTGATCTTTTCATCCCCAGTCTATGTTGATACTGGGGGTTGCCCTGACTCAGATGCAGCACCTTGCACTTGGTCTTGTTAAACTCATGTTTCCCCTTTTTCAGTCACCTGGGACTTCATTGGGAATGCCATGACTTTTCAAATATCGTGGAGAGTGGCTTGGCAACTAGAGCAGTGAATTCCCTCAGGATTATAGGACTCATTTCATCAGGTCTCATAGATTTAGGTACATTCAGGTTCCTCAGATGGTCATGAATCTTATCTTTATTTACAGTAGGAAACACTTTGTTGCCCCAGTCCTCATCCTGCTGTCACATTTTGCTCCCCCAGTCCCCTTCCTGCTGTCCATCCACCTGAGAGTTGTGGGAAGAGAGGTTACTGTTGAAGACTGAGTCAAAAATTTTTTGAGTACCTCAGCCTTCTCCTCATCCCTTGTTACCAGTTTTCCAGCATTGTTTATCAAGTGGCAGGGTACACCTTCTTTGACCTTCCTGTTCTGGTTAACATTCCTGTAGAAGCCCTATCTATTACTCTGCAT
>WEKY01007159.1:659-25924 GCA_013390045.1 Picathartes gymnocephalus
TCAGCAAAAACTTCGGTTCTGTTTAACCTGATATGGGGACACTCAAAACACAGCTGAGAGCTTTGAAAGTTTTGTACTGAGGCTGCCACCATCTGCATGGCACCAAGGTCTTACTTTGCGAATAACTGCTGGTGTGTAGCAGTTCTATTTGCAGTAACTGAAAATGGAAATCAATCCTGATGCTCCTAGGGCATAAATGTTTAATACCTTTTATCTTATCTCTTAAAAGTAATTTTAATTAAAGTCTGTGACATTTTTCTTTTTCCTCCTTGTCGAAACCTGTAGAGGGCATGAGTTACGATAATGCAGTGTAAAAACGTTATCTTTGGCATTTTTAGAACAGCATCATATATTGCTTGCTAATTGCAGCAGAATATTTTAGAGCATCTTAAATTTTTTCTTCTTTCATAATATTCCCCAAAGAAATATAACAGAGAAAAAGGTAAAAACCAAGTTGTGCTTCTAGATGAAGAGTCCCTTAGCTCTTCCATAGATCTGTTACCATTAAAGGCCAAGACCTTTCCTTTTTTAAAGCAATATGCAGTCATCTGCTGATCTTGCCTAAGCAGCAGTCAAAATGATTTTGTAGATGATATCAGATTTTAATTTTTAATAAGGCTTCAAACTGCTGCCATAATTTTTTTCATATTTATACCAGCAGGCAATTCTATAACTGAGACAGGTTTTATTAAACTTGTTCTGTGTTTAACAAAACAAAAAGCAACTGAAAATAACAGCAAAAAACTCCAGCTCCTTCAATGCCAGATGCTAAGACATTACTTTTATTCCAGGAAATGATTGTGTCAAAATGAAAAGGAAATGGGATTATGTGAAAACTTCTGTTTATATGTTAAGAGTTTTTGTTGCCATATGAAAACACTTCAAACTGTAAAATCCTAAGGAATAATCAGGGATCTATTTTTGCCTCACTCTGTTCCTATCTCATTGATAGGAAAGCCAATTGTAGATCAAATTGGCTTTGTATATCTTTTTTGATAGATAACACATGTCTTTGGAGCTATTCTTCCAGGTAATATCTGAATTTTCAAGGATCCATATGCCTTCTGTTGGCAGCAGGTGTTTCAAAAAGAAGTTTATGAACACATTTTTGGGCTGCTTTGCAATGTAGACTCAGGGGGCTTCAGGCTACAAACAAGTGTGTGAAATATTCTTCCTTTTCATTATTTCCTTTTTGCTGTAATGCAGCACAACTTCACCGAATGAGGTCTTTATATCTGTATTCATCTTGAAATAGCTCATATAGGAAGTTGATTATTCAATCACAATAAAAACCTATGTATTTGATTGCTTTGCTATGTTTTTTCCTTACTTTGCTTTCCATGCAGAAGTAACTTTTTAAAAAAAAGTTCCTCAATATTTTTATAGATATTCTGAGCTCCTTTCCCCTCCCCCACCTCTGTTTCACTCTCACTCTGTTATTCCCCTTTTGATTTTAAATTTTTAACTAGAATACAAACGCTTCCTCTACTGCTGAAATGCATTATTTAAAAAAAAAAAAGGCATCTGTTCCAATTACCTTCCTATTCATGGGGCTGTGATTGACTTGAAACAGTTTCCTCAGAGAAAAAGATGCCTTGATTTCTGGATTGAAACTCTGTTGCTTTTGATAGAAATACTTGCAAGAGAATCTCAGTGTTTAAATCTTACAATTTCTGTGAATGCTTTATTTATAACCTAAGGTCCTTTCCTCATTATAAGGCAGAAACGTGGTACATAAAGCTTTTTCAAATATAGGCAACAAGAATTAGGGCAAAACACTGCTGCAGAACAACACAGCAGGAACCACAAAACAGTAGTGCAGATAGATACAAAACCCCCCTTGTTTAATTATAAGGTATCCACTGCAGTCTGATAAATTATTACTGATCATTATTGTTGCTTTATAATATATCCAAGTGGATTCCAAGGAGTGGAACTAGGTCTTCTCACGACAAATGCTATAAAGATGTGTAATAAATATTTATCTAATCTTCAAAAGCTCCCAAAGGCAATTCATCCCATGTACTACAAACACTTACCTATTACAAAACTCCATTTGTTGCACTCTGGAGATGCTTGATCTTCTCCATCAACTTTGCAAAGAATCCGTTTGACTAGGTTGCAGACACTTTTATGATTAAAATTAGGTGAGATGAGTCCCACATGAAATAAACGAAGATAAATGGGCCATATTTAAATCAAAATATTACGTGCCTAATTAAACTATAAAATCTGTGATAGAGTTTACTATCAAAACAGTGGTGAATAATTCAAGCCATCTACTCTCCCAGTGGAGGCAAGAGAAGTGCAACAACTGGAAAGTGTTTGGCAGATGCTCATGAATAGGGTCCAGGGTTAAATATGCTCTCTCACTGTCATATAGAAGGCCAGAAATACTTCATTAATGCAAGAATCTTAGGATGCTGAATGAAGTTTTCAGTCACTCGTGTTTTCAAGTTGGAGAGAGGCAGTCACAAAAGTGAAATCCAGCCTCGCATCTTCTTTGGTCTCCCACTATAGTCAATGGAATGAAATAGGATCTTCCAGAGACTATAACTAAGATGTTGATTTAGGTGCCTGCTCTAAATCGCCCTCTCCATCAACTGCAGCAGAAGCTTGCAAGAGATTAGTCTCACTCTGCGAAGGTCAACTTTCTGCATACCTGCTGTGTAAAAGGCAGGATAAAGCCTTCATCTCAGACAGGAAGCTGTATAATGGTGTCATCATTTTGATGTCAGCTGCACAGAAATATCTGTTTCACTGGACACTAATATTAAATGTGCCTACAGTTCTCCTAGCTCTCCACTCCTTTTTAACAAGGAATATGCATCCTGGTGTTGCTGCTATACTTGTTCAGCACATGTACTTTCACAGGTCAAATGCCCTGGGTCTAACCCGTGATGGTGACTGTACTTTTTTCAGTCTAATGATAACAATCTAAATACTGCCCTAACTTCCATAGGCAGTTAAACATTATTTTACTACTTTGGCTTCAGGACATGCACAAGGATGTAAAGAGCAGTTCTTTGACAATTAAAATAATAGAGCTAACACAAGAGACAAAGAAATGCCGTTGGGGGGACCTGAAAAAGCTCAAGAGATTGGTCCTTGAGAGCCTCATAACATTCAACGAGGCCAGCTGGAAGGTGCTCCACCTGGGTCAGGGCAATCTGAGACATGAGTAAAGACTGGGAGAAGCATACATTGAAAGCCCTGTGGAGAAGGATTTGGAGGTTGTCATGGATGAAAAGCTGAACATGAGCCAACAGTGTGTGCTCACAGGCCCAGCCATCCTCATCTTGGGTTGCACCAGAAGCAGAGTGGGCAGCAAGGTCAGGGAGGTGTTTCTGCCCCTCTACTCTGCTCTCCTGAGACCCCACCTGGAGTGCTGTGTCCAGCTCTGGGATCTTCAGCAAAAGGAAAATGTGGACCTGTTGAAGTGTGTCCAGAAGATGATCAGAGGGCTGGAGCATGTCTGCTATGAAGACAGGCTGAGACACTTGGGGTTATTAGGACAGTAAAAGAGAGGGGTCTGGGCAGAACTAATTGCGACTTTGCAGTACTTAAAGCAGCCTTTTAAAAAAGAAGCAGCATGACTCTTTAAATGAACAGATAGAGAGAGGACAAGGGGGAATGGTTTCAAACTAAAAGGGCAGAGATTTAGATTAGAAGTTAGGAATAAACTCTCTACTGTGAGGTTGGTGAGGCACAGGAACACATTACCCAGAGAAGTTTCAGACATTCCGTTCCTGGAAATGCTCAAGACCATGATGGATGGGGCTCTGAACAACCTGATATATTGGGTGGCATCCTTGCCCATGGCAGGGAGGTTGCAATGAAATGATTATTAAGGTCTCTTCCAACCTAAGTTGTTCCTTGGCTCCATGAATAAATGTGCTCTTGTTTGCAAGGTTAGCTTTATTAAGAAGGACATTCTGCTAAAGATGCACCTTTCAACATTATTTATAGGCAGTTTGGAGTTCAATGAATGACATCTGAAGGAATGATGAATAATTTTTCCTTTTAAAAATGCTTCTATAGGAAAGCATATCTGGACCCTACATATGATATACATGAACACCAGATTATTTTTATTTCCATTTTCACGCAGGTCAGCTGGAAAGAAATTTCTGCTCTCTGCCAGCTCTGATTTCCCTGTCAGCATTCAAGGTCCAGGATCATTGGGAGGTATCAAACTATGTAGACCAAATGACATATAAATGGCCCTGTTTCAGTTTTTCTCAGTTTAGAATTGTTACTCCAATTTGGAAATATCTTTTAAGCATCTTCATATTACAAGGTTTTGCAAATTTACAGAATGCAGTTAGAAATCTTTCTGAAGGTGCTTTTTCTCAATGAACTCTGGCTGTTCCTTTGAATGGCTTACTGGTAGCTACAACCTTAATGAGGAGAGGAGCTTGATCACTTATAATCCCTTTTGCCCAATAAAGATTTTTCCACTTCAGCCCATACAAGGGCTATGAGCACTGCTAGAGAAGGAAGAGAATTGATTTCTACCCTTCTATAGAGTGAGAATTATGTAAGAGAAAGGAATTGGTGAGAATCTGGCTATGGAACTTGTAGCTTGCCAGCATGCTTGTTCAGCTGAGGCAGAGGGAGGAGGGATATGCTCCAGAGGACCTACTGGTCAAAACTTTTGCCACCTATCAGCTTGCATCCAAGTCTGAACTTCAGGCAACCTTTCTAAATATTGTTCATTAATCCAGGAGGATTGATGCCTCAGAGCAGACCATCAGTGGTGAGTATAAATTACTGCAGGAATGTTATTGTAAAAGTGCCCTAAATAGCAAAATTAAATGGTCAAAACCAAAAAACGTTGCCAAGGCTGTATGTCCATATGAAATTTAAACTGAATGCTTACGTGAACGTTCATTATAAAGCTACAACTAGTGACACATTCATCTCCTCTCTCACACAAAGACAATAGCTTATCACTCTGCTCTTCCTACAACTTTTACTTCCTATATATAGCATCTTGAAACTGTGCACACTGTTTCTCTACCTTACTGACAAGCTAATTTGACTGGAACAGAAACTTCCATAAATAACAATTGTAACTAGGTTACCACACTATGGCCTATTTATCCTCTTTAGCAAAACAATCCAATAAGCCAGAAGACCTCAAGAATTTCCTTACTCTTTCTAAATAATCACAGTTACTGATTGTTTTTTTAAAATGGGCAGGAACTGAAAGAAGAAAATTAAGGAATTGAACAATGAAAACTATCTAGTTTAGAACATTAAAAACTCCAAGGATCTTAATTTATCTCTGATTTTTTTACAGCTTTCTAATCATCCTTTTTTATTTCTTTTTCCCAATGGTTTCAGGAGATGATAAGAGAAATTATAGATCAAATTTTGAATTTTCCCTTTGCCTTTGGGGGACTTTGTACTAGGCCCAGTTCATACATACTATAATATTCTAAAAAATTCTGTTAGTATCTTCATTCGTGCTCAAATAACCTTTTCTGCAATAGTGTTCTTGCATTTTGCAGCTGACAATATCAGAAAGTTTAGGTAAGCTTAGGAGAATTTACGTCTTCTCCTCTGACTCTCAACAAGTCCAAACCTCTGAAACAGAGAGTAAAGGTGAATTAAATGAAATGAGTAGAAACCTGATCCTCTTTGTGAAAACCAAAATGAATCTAAACTCCAATGACCATATATTTTGTACCATAAGACTGAAATCCATCATCTGAATTTAGACATCTAAATCCACTTGTCCTTCTATAACCATATAATCACTGGGAATACAGAAGGACGTTTAGCATACAGTCTGTCTGTTTCACACAGAGAGGTTAGAAGTGGATTAATCATGCCCTGAAAATAGCTATTTATTTTCACTGATTTATAAAGAAAGCCTAAAGGGCATACTAAAGATGGAGATACCTACATGCATCCTCTGAGTGTCATTCTTGATTCTATCCAACATAACATATGATTTTAGAAGAACAGGATCAATATTTTGAAGTAATTCAAACAAAATATTCTACAGGATCCCTTTCCACCCAAGGATGTAATTCTTAGAAGATGTCAAAACTCATATCCAAAGTTTCAGATGACATGAATTGTTCCTTTTTGTCTCAGGTCTTTGAAAACTTTCTAAATTTCTTGCTTCATAGATAGAGAAAATCATAGAATCATAGAATGTTTTGGGCTGGAAAGGACTGTAAGGATTCTCTAGTTCTAACCCCACTGCCATGAGTAGAGACACCTTTCACTAGGCCAGATTTTTCAAAGTTTCATCCAGCCTGGCCTTGAACACTTTCAGGGATGGGGCACCCACAACTTCTCTGGTCAACCTCTTTCATTGCCTCACCACCCTCACAATAAAGAATTTTTTCCTAACATTAAATCTAATTCTCCTTCAGTTTGAAGCCACTCTCCCTTGTCCTGTCAGTACACGCTCTTGCAAAAAGTTTATCTTTCTTGTAGGCTTCCTTCAAGTATTGGAAGGTCACAAAATTAGGTTACCCTGAAGCCTTTTCTTTTCCAGGCTGAACAATCCCAATTCTGCCAGCCTTTCCTCAAAGGAGAGGTGCTCCACCTATCCAGTCATCTTGGTGGCCCTCCTCTTGACACACTCCAACAGGTCGATGTCCTTCCTGTGCTGAGGACCCCAGAGCTGGATGCAGTATCCAGCATCCAGCATTACAAGGACAGAGTAGAAGGGCAGATTCACCTCCTCAAAACAGAATTACTGCTTTTGAGTCCAATCTCAGTATCTGCATGAATCTTCTCCCTAACACACGCCGTGGAATTATATCCACAGATTCCTGTAATGATCCATACAATTCCTGCTCGACCTGCAATATATGTCTTAGAAAGACTCTAATGCTTTATTGGGGTCAGAATTCTCAAGTGAGAGAAAATGCATTCTAGGCATGTTGTCCTGACCTCTGTCACTAAACTGGTACAGTGTATTTCTAGTTTAATTTTGTTGAACTTCAACTTTCAGTCACTGAACTGTACCATCTACTTGTCTGGCAGAATAAAGAGTCTTGCATTGCTAGAAGTTGTCTCTCTGTGTAGATATTTTTAAATGTGGTCAAGTTACCTCTTAACCTTTTTTTTTCTCAAATTATTTTCACAACATTAAAGAAGGGGAAAAAAAAAAAAGATGAAAGAAAGTCACATGTATCAAGTAGGTTCATCTGGACATGTTCTGTTGAAAATCAATGCCACAGTTATGTGGACCCGAACAAGGAGCATGTCTATTAATGATTTGCAGGGTATGTTTTCCAGGAAATTCTGTGAACATCAAATGACCATCCTACTGGTTTTGTTGATAGTAGTTGAGTGGGTATCACCTGCCCTCTACTGAGGGCAGGGTTACTGCTGGCTGAATCAAATGCAGAGCAGCAGCTGCAGCTTTTTTAGCCAAAGGAAAGGTGAAATCTGCAATGATTTTTAAAGATAAAGGACTAACAGTGGGATTAACACAGTCCACTTTCTCTTTTATTTTAAAGTCTAAATTTTAGCACCTCCTCTAAGTAATTTAAGGATTGTTTTCTTTCTTGCTTTATGGTTAATCTGGATCAAAAATGTTTCACTTCCTTTTTTTAAAATGGCATCGTAGTAAGACATCTTCTCTGCCACTGAATAAAAAATATTGCTTCGATAGCAAGCATGCCAGGAAAACTATAGTTCTTTTAACTTACTGCTGTAAACATTCTTCTAATTAATTTAAAAAGTTAGTCACTACTGGAACTGCAATACACACGTCCAGTTATCCCAGCCTATCTGTTGTTAGGAATGGTCCTAATTGTTTGTGGCAGCCACAGTTCTGCTCAGCTTGTCCTGACTATGAGATCACTCAAAACTCAGGTTAGTTCTGAGCCATTTTTCATCCTAATCAGTATTTCTCATGGATCTGCTGACAGCACAGCCCTCTGACTCCCAGGAACTTGCTGCTTTTTTCAAATGGCCCGAACTGATTCAAAACAAATGAGCTTGGCAAGAGTGTAAAAATAGTTATTTATGTATTATATAGTTCACTGCTCATGGTACAGTTACTACAGGCTCCCAGCTCAAACAGAGCACATCTCAGCCCATGTTAGTCAGAGATATATAATTTAAAATGCCCATTGTACTGATTTAGGTCTTCCCATAAGTGACATTTGCAGCCACTTGGAAAGAGCTCTGCATTTATTTTAAGTGTGTAAACTAATAAACCAACAAAAAACAAACAGGGGAAAATTATAAATATGGTAAAGTTTATGAGCTGGACCTAACAATAAAGGATTTTGGAGGGCTTCCCAAAAAGGACTTGGATATATCACAGAATTTCCACATGGGCAGGACAGGTGGATCTTTTCTGTACACATGGAGACAGCCAGATATGGGCAACTTACAATCTAAAGCCATTAGTATGATGGGTTGCCTCACAAACTTCTGTCCCTCTTCCCAACTCTAATTTGTCCCTTTCTGTTTCACAAAAGAAACTTGTGTATACTTCCTTGCCCAAACTCGATGTTTGTACCTTCATTTTCTCTAAGAAAAGATGTCTCTTTTCTGTGTTATAGACCAAGATCTAAAATCATATTGATACCTGCAGTGTTGTTCTCACCAATTTAAAAAAAGCAGTGTGTCATTTTTATGTTATAGTGAGCAGAATCGCAATGAGCAAGAATTGAAAAATGTTATTGAAGAAATTCCATATGGTTCAAGATCCCCTAGGATTCACCAAGCAGATGTGAGTAGAAATGGGAAGCAGTTTGAATTTCTCCCCACCAGACTTTACCCATGGAACCAGTAGCCAAGACTTTTCAAACTTTCCAGTCTCTTGGGATGCTTTTGTTCTTGATGTCACATAGAAACTCTATGGAATGGCAAAGGACTACAGACGACTGGAAAATGAAATTTTCTTCCTGAAAAATTATTTATTACTTTGGTTAGGTGGGGAGTTTTCAAGAAATAAAATGAGCTTCTGAAAATCAGGAACAAATCTTTCCTGAAAGGAAATATTCACAGGATTTTCGTTTTCTGGGAATTAAGAGGTAATTTTCTAGTGTATCCTGTTTGTCTGAATCTGCTAACTCTCTACCTGAAGCTCCAGGGGGCAGATGTCTGAGGAGCCAAGGGAGACAAACTGATGAGAAATACTAGGCTGTATCAGCTCCCAGTTGATCATCTAATGAAATCCAGCCCTAACCTTTCCAGAGTGTGAGAAAGTATGAAGACGAGGTCTCTGCTTGCACTATTGTTTTACCACAGAAACACCTTTTTTTCTCATTTGAAATAAATTTTTAAGTACCTTAGGTTCAAATGCACTTCCTGAGGAATTAAGGATCATTTAAATCTGTGGCTGTTGTGGTCTAACAAGAAACCTGCTAATGCAGGTTTATACAGCTGCACAAGTTACAGCTGATAAAATTAAGCAGCCTTTCAAATGCTCATGGGATAAGCTTGGAGTGAATATGCAGGAGAACAGTCCTTTTCACACACAAGACTTTGCTTTCATCAGAGGTTCTGGATTATGCTACCACAAGACAAAAAAGACTGATAGCACCCTGGACATACAATGGATTTGATGCTTGTCTATGCTAATTCTTGGTTTTATGCACATGAATTAGCCAGTTCCCCAGACAGGGACTTAATAAGGGCCTGAACACTGAGCAGGGCCCACCCATATGTGTTTATATCTGTGTCAGTGGCTTTCTGTGACAAGAGGGTCTGGTTCAGTGGAACAAGACAGTTACTTTCCATCCCCCTTTTAGGTGTTTTTTTATGTGAATGAATACATGGATTTTCACACATGCATTTAACTAATTCCCATACATATCTTTGTGTATATTCATGTATCTGTGTACATATGTAAATATTGTTTGTATAAAAGCCTGTGAGAGGTCAAGGTGATCAAATATCTCACTCTTCACATGTTGCAGTCTGTGTGAAAGCAGTCACTTTAAAAAAACCAAAAACCAACAAAAAAAGTAGGGGAAACAGATAGAATGAAGTAATTCCTGTTCTCTCTCCTTCGTTTCACAGCTGGCATTCTCAGCTTCTGTTACTCAGCTCCTGCAGCTCTGTGTGACTGGGGGGAGCTGGAAGGAAACACAGGAATAATGCAACATTTGAGCAGCCCATCTGGGTTAGGGAATATGGGAAATATGCTGTACCCACAAGAATTTGTTGCTCATGATGCTAGAGTGAGTTGGGCCCATACTCTCACAGGATATATGCTTGTATTAACAAGGCTGTTGCGGAGTAGTTCATAGATTATGGTTAGAAACTGCAAATTACCTCACTCCCTACTTGCAAGTCAAAAGGAAGATTCATCCTTGCTCTTAACCTGCCTACTGCTTCCATGCAAATCCCTTTTCACTTGGGCTTTGTGAATGAGAGTAGTGTTGGGCACTATAAGCCTCACTCTGATGTCTTTCTACACAAACCATGTGAGATCAGGCAGCCTCAAAAATATTAAGTCTATTATGAAGCTTATATATCAGTTTTTCATAAGCCACTGACCTCGATAAAGAAACTGACTGTTCTGTGGAAGGCTGAGTTTTACTCTCCAAGTGATAATATAATTTATTTTTTTTCAGTTATCAAGCAATTTTCCAATCTGCTGCTTGGACTTTAAGCACAGTTTTTCTAATGTACCATTTAGCACACACCAGACAAGAGAGATTTCTCTATTTGGTGTCCTTGAGATGACTTCCACTTTTATAATTTTTTTTTGTCCATAAAATCCAGCCTATCAGTATTATAAATGCTGAAAAATATCATTTTTCACCTCTGCTACCTGTTAAAATGCTGAGTGCACCATTCACCAAGGTGCTTCATTTATGTAACTATGCTAATTTTCTTCTGTCATCCTCCTCTTCATGCTGAAATGCAAAAAGCCAAATTCATTAAGGCTTGTAAGGGGCCTTAATTTTGCTGGCTGGCACAGATTATAGAAATGCAGTAAATTTATCTCCAATAAAATTTTCAAAGATGAAGTTTGAATGAAAAATGCTCTTCAGAAAAAAAATATTATTTGGGTTTTAGCACATATTGTATAATTCCTTTCCTGCTCACAAAGAATAATGAGGAAACTACTGGCACTATCTTACTCCAATTAGTTTTTCCCTTTGCCTCAGCCTCCCTGGGGCCAATACACCTCTATCTGTTCTAAAGATAAACTGTCATTCAGTCCTCCATGTTTTCAGGCGAACGGTAAGCCAATATTCCCTTTGAATCATTATGTGATGAATAAGCAGGGATTTCGTGTCGATAAAAGCTTGAACTGGTGGATTGCAGCTCAATCTATAGTCCCCAGCCCAGGGTGGCTGTGCCTCCCAGGAGCTGCCAGGGCATCTGTCAGGGGAGGTTCACTTCAACTTTGCCCAGGTTTTAGGAACTGAAAAGGCAGGTATGGAGGGCTGAGGTGTTTGCTACTGTCCCCTCCTGGAGCTTCAGTGTACTTGAAAGCTGTTTGCACTGAGCTCCTCTGGAGCACTGCAACTCAGTTATGGCAAGATGAAATTACTTATTAATTTATATCACTGTTCCAAGCTGTACACGAAACCACTCAGGAGCAGCTCCCTATTTATTCCATGACACACTGATAAGACATCTTCAGATATTTCAATTTAATGAATTATTATAGTTATACTCTTCTCCTAAGCATCCATGGCTGACCACTGTCTGAGACAAGATATAGCTAGAAAATTTGCTTCACTCAGTATGAAAGCTCTGAATGCTCTGATCTCATGAAAAGTTGATATGAAGTCCTTCAGTAGTTTTTCGTGAAAATGGAACAGTAGAATCTGATGCCAATTTTGTCTATTTACAATTGTTTAACTTTTAGATGCCTGAAAAATCTGTAGTGGTTTTAGTTCGCCATCCTCACACAGTACCAATTTAAGGTAGTGGGTTGAGCACTCTGGCTGAACACCAGTGGACCCACTAAACTTATTTACTCATTTTCTGCTATGACATAAGGATTAGGAGAAATGCAAAGCAGGCTCAAAACTTTAAAAGGTATAAAGACAGTTTTATTAACAGAACTAAAAGGAAAATAATAAGAACCAGAATAAACTTTCAGACACTTCTCCTTCCCCCACCTCATCTTCTCTCTCCCACCAACAACATAAAGCGACAAAAGATGAGAATTTCAGTCAGTTTACCACCTCTGAATCAGTTTTTCTTTAGTTCACATAGGGAGAGGAGTCTCTCCTGCCATGCCATGGAGACTTTTCCACAAGAATACAGTTCTCTTGTGACTCTAATATCACAATGAATCAGCAGCCCAGAAAAGGAAATCTGTTCGCAGTGTGAAAATCCCTTCCCTCGACACACAGTTCTTCCTGCAACTGCTTTTGAGGGCTCATCTCTGTCTCATGGGGTACTATTTTAAGGATGAGCTGTTCTAGGAGAAAAAGCAAAGGGTCTTCTCATCTCTCTCTCTGGAAGCACAGTTTCTCCTATCCCTGGAGCAAGGGTTTTCTTCTTCTATCCCTGGGGCAAGGGTTCTTATCTCTCTCATCTCTGTGGCATGGTTCCTCATCTCTCTCTGTTCAAGTTTCTCATTAGACCACAGCTACTTCAACATCTGCTTGCTTCAGCACAGGTGCCTTTGCTCAGGCTGCAGTTAGAACGCTGCATACTCCCAATGGCATTCATGAGTTACAAGGAATAGTCTGATATATCATAGTCCATCACCATGGCCTTACAAAAGAATTTCAGCTTAAAGCATCTCCTCTTTCTCCTCCCTCTGGGCTTCGGCTCCTTCTTCACTGACCTCAGCATCTCCATGTTGGTTTCCTCATGTGTCTTCACTCTTCCTCTTCCTCGAGAGAGGATTGATGTCTGCAAGTTTACCTGTGTACTGAGAGACTTAGTATCTCTCCCGGGCTCTGCTGTTGGTCACATGATCTCTGCTGGGCAGCTGCTGGAGCTGCTGCAAATTTTTCCCAGAGAGAGGGGAGGCAGGGGCAGCTGGGATCTCATCAGCCAGGCCAGGACTCAGCTGCAGATGGATCTCAGCTCAGCCCAGCCCCATGGACCCAGCAGGGCCCAATCGAGTGGGCCTGGCCCCAGCCCAGGCCTGGGTCCAGCCGGCCCCGCTGGGCTGCGCGAGGCCCCTGTTACCTGTTCAGAACCTGGAAGCAAGAGAGAGATTCCAGGGCTTCTCCTTTCTTAAATGTGAATCACAGAGGCATACTCAACTTCTTAGGTGGCTAAACAGAGTGTCCATCTTAGAACTAGCCAGCTAATTGGTTCTCTCATACCTAAAGGAAGCTGTCAAGTTCCTTGCAGGGAAAAACACTTTTCAATCCACAGCACAATCATACTATTGTGTTGGCCTTTATATGCTGGAAACCTTATTTAATATGTCCTGCCAAGTATGAGGGCTAAAATCAGACAACTGAAGCCTAATTCCAGTAATGAAATTGTGTCCTAAAAATAAAAATAAATCAATAAGAAGGGAATATATTGAATTTCTCTGATTATTTTCTTTCAGACAGGAGGAAAGAAAAGAAATTTCAAAGCCAATGTGGGTTGCTCAGTCTGATGTGGCTGATATGTTTTAGCCTGCTGCTACTGGAATTTTGGAAGCATTTCAGGCTTTTTCTGAGTGTTCTCCCTTGGCAAAGTTGAACTCAAATCGCTGATTTCAAAATTACAGACTAAGATTAATGTTACTTTTTTTCAAGCAACTAATATCTGAATCTAAATAAGTTGTAAAATACATTACAGCAATAGTCCATGTCTCTTTGAATTGTAGTGGTGTCAATACGGAGGTTTTAACTATTTGTACAGACAGTAAAGTCTTTGCCCCACTCTGGTAAAGGGCACTACTCTATCAATTTTATATCACCTACACAGAAGAACTCTCCAAGAGAGGTTTTCAACTAAAGCTAAAGCTGCAAACTCTTTCAAAAGCAAGTATGTCAGGGGCTCTTTGTTTCAGTGACTTGCTGCTGACCATAGTTATTTCTTGGGGGTGAAAGGGTAAATACAAGGAGGTAAAGCCTCCTGGTTCACAAAAGGATTCCTTCTAAAAGGAATGACCACAGAAATGGGAGCAGTAAAGTTCTGCCTCTTCAGTGACCACATTAACATTGACTCTATTAAAATTATAAGAATTTTAGTGATTAGGATAAGATCTGTTCAAAGATTACACATGAACGGAGAAATTGACATTTTGCTTCCATAATATCAGGATTTCCAGTATGAATAAATTTGAAAAAAATGCCATTGTCTATCCTATGTCAGACTACCTGCTATGTCTACATCCTGCATGTATCATAGGCACATGGAATAAGAACAATCTCAGAAGTGTTGGATTTGCCATGCACCTATGGAACACCTACAAGTGTATGTTTTGTGCAAAGTACCCCTTTTTCCTGGTGTTTAGTCCTTCAGGCATGGAATAGACCCAAAACACTCATCTACTGACCTCAGCATTCTTTAGATTTACAAAAAAAAAAGAATCACAGGATCATCTACATTGGAAAGAACCTTTAAGATCATCAACTCAGCTGTTAACCTAACACAGCCAAGTCCATCATTAAACATTTTCTTAAGTGCCACATGCACACATGTCTTAAATACATCCAGGGATGGTGACTCAACTGCTTTCCTGTGCAGCCTGTTCCAGTGCTTGAAAACCCATTCAGTGAAGAAATGTGAATAATAGTAGCATAATTTATCTCTATTGTACTGCCAATTTCCCAATAGTGGCATGGCTCTATTTGAAGCCCAACAGGATCACATAGATAGGTCAGGGAGTCCTTCCAGCATCCATTGCAAAGGAAGAGAAGAGATTCCATTTACCTCCTCTGCAGGATCAGGATAGATGACACTTGAAGCTGAGGTTAACTGAAGCTATAAATCTGGTCAGAGGATGAATCTCAGAGGGAGATAGAAGGCAAAGTAGATTAGTCACAGATCAGGACATTTTGCTTAAAGTTACAGTACTGAAGTAGTAAATAAAAGCTGTTATCTGATGGTCCTACGAGTAGTGTATGTGAAGCCAATCAGTTTCCCCACACCGAACACTCTTGCAAACATTTATGGCCAATAAGCCATGGCTTTCGTGAAAAAGATGGTGCAGGCTCTCATCAGATGAAATAATCTTTTCTGGAAAACATCTATGATGTAGAGAGATTTTGTTTCTGATACCATACCAAACCTTCAGACAAAGGCCACTGGCAGTATTTCTGGTCAAATCTTTTTGATGGGAACTTCTTCCTCTCATCTAAGAATTTTTGACAAAAAATGCACCCTTGTATTAGAGGGAAATTTATTTTCATTTATTGAAATATGTCCAAAAATTCTAAGAGAATAAAGGTATAAGTTACTGGGAGGAACCTAATTTATGTTTGAACTGTAAGCCAATTTACTATGACACCCTGCTACTATTTTTTATAGTCAGGATCTCACTTTTACCTGAAAAAAATGCTGTTTGCCAAAACTAGACTCTGCACTCTCTGCATTGTTTAGTTGCATTACAAACCAGGAAAGAGGCAGATATATGAGGCTAATGCCTTCTCCACTTGTTACCCACCCTGAAATTTGGTTTGATCACTTGAAACTCCCTCAAGTGCCCGTGGAAATGCCAGTGCACTCAGTGTGAGTGGGCTGGGCAGCATTGCAATAGCTATTGAAAAGTAGAGCATGCAATGTTCCTGATGTAGGAACAGCATTTGGCAAGGGGTTCTGACATCTCCTGGACTCTATCCCCTCATCACTTTTGGACTATGGAGCTCAGCAACAAAATTCTTTGCAGATCATTTAGGATCACTAAGCTACTCTTATTTTGGCTCTGCTCCGTGGAAGGGTATTCCAGTATTTTGTTCTGTTCTCATTTTTGAAGGGATGTGGAACATAATTGGACCCCTCATTCATACACATATCTATAAATTCCAAGGGCTGTGGCAAAACAAGTGTGAAGATGTCATGACAAACAAGGGCAGATGCACCAGACAGAGGGTCACTAAGGTGATATTGAGCCAGTATTTGTCTCTGCACTGTCAGTTCCCTCAGCCAATACAAAATTACTTCTTCCAGAATAGATTGCATCAGCTGTCCTCTCTCTTTGGGCTCTTCTAAACATTTCTATTTACGTTCCCTCTGGACACACAAGTCAAAATAGATCATCACAAGTTTGCAAGCTAGATGCTTGGAAGATAGTCACACATCTGTGCTAAATTCCCTAAGAACAGAACTGACAAGATACCTGTTAGGAATCATTATCTGTGAGCCAAGGAAGAGATTTCCGTGTAGTTCTGAGTGAAAGTTTAGGGCAGTGTATAAGACTACAGGGAAACTAAGAATTTTGAAAAATTGTGTTTCTAATCTGATCCTGGGGAATTATAGTTTGACATTGCTGTGTCTTTTTATCCTCACAAAGGCCCTTTTTTCCCTTGTCACAGTGAGGTCTTTCTACTATTCACATTAGAGACTTTACATGAGCTTTCATTATTGTTTCTTATAAAACACATTGATTTCTATCATCTTGTTTAATGATGTGGTACATTGTTTATAAGATAATGCAATGAACCCACTTTGAACTCATTCTATTATCCCATAAGTAATGCAATAAACTGCTTAACAGGGCAATTAAATTAAGTGATTTCAGGTTAATGTTATTAGACAGTGTTCAAGAACATGCAACTTTTGTTTTGAGGATTGGCTTCCCTCTTAAATATTGGAAAATGTACTTTGTTAATGTTTTTGTTTGTATTCCCTAAGGTACTAATCATATTATTCATTGCTCAAGACCAGAAATATTATAGCAGCTTTCCAAACACAGGAGAGAGTTAGTGTAGCCTCCAGTAACTTGCAGCAAAGCAATGGATCTAATAACCTTGGAGAACTCCCCAGGGTATTATGCAGCAGTATTCAAAGCTTAGGAAAAAAAAGACATTTCATTATACAGACAGTAGAAAATCAAATACATGAACGAAACATAAAGGTTAAATTCATTATATGTTGAAAAAAAATCAGGCTGCCCAACACACATATCATATTTGATTTTAATTTTTGAAATGGAATCCTAATGATTCTTTTTTAGACCGTACCACTTTTTTCCATATACCTTTTTTTGGCCCACCTAAAATTCTAATTCAAATAATCTTCACCACACAGAATTACATTAGGAACAGTTCCAGTGAAATTAAATCTCTATTGTGCATCTTGAGTCTGCTCTAATGATTACTGCTCCACTGAGTATGTAATTTAAAGTCTCTTGTTAATAGATGAGGTGCTGAACACCAACAGCTAGCTCTTCCAAACTTCACAGCTGAAGAGCTATCTTGCTTACAGCTGTAGAAATCTACTTCCAATTGGACTTTCATGGAACAATAGTGACATCTAACAGCAGGAATAATCCGCATTGAATATTATTCTATCTTTTCAAAAGGGGTCTTTTAGCTGGTATTTTTCTTTCTTAAGGTTTTCAGAAAGAGTTGAGTATACCAAAATTAAGAGCAACTGATAAGTAAACAGGTAAAAAAAAAGCCAAAACAACAAAGTAAAACACTTATTAAGTCCATTATACTCTTCAAAAAATATTTTGAACTTAAATAAATAAATAAATAATGAAATTATGTTAAAATAATAAATATTGGAACTGTCTGCCCTTCTTTAGACTGAACAGTCTCAGCCCTCTCAGCCTTTTCTCATAGGAACATCTCTCCAGTCCCTCAGCCATCTTGATAGCTCTGTGCTGGAATGTCTGTAGTACAGTCAAGTCTCTTTTGTGCTGGGAAACACTATATATATGGTGGCCCCAGAAGTGCTGAATAGGGAGGATCACCTCCTTCAATCAGCTGGCAATACTCTGCCCAAAGTAGCCCAGGATTCTATTTACCTTCTTTGTGGCAAGGACCCACTGCTGGCTGATGTTCGACTTGGTGTCCGCCAGGACAAACTGCTTTTCCGATGGGTGATCTCTAGCACACATTGGTGATGGGTGTTGTTCCTCCCCAGGTGCAAGAAGTTTCACTTCTCCTTGTTGGATTTCATGAGGTTCCTGTCAGCCCATTCCTCCAGCCTCTCGTGGTCCGTCTGGATGGCCTCTCCTCTTAGTTTTTTGTCATCAGCAAACTTGAAGAAGAGAGATTTCGCCACCACCTTGATCATTAACAAAGATGTTAAAAAGGACTGGATTCAGTATGGACTCCTGGTGTACACAGCTAGCTCCTGGTCTCCAACTAGACTTTCTGCTACTCATCATCACTCTCTGGGTGGTTTTCAGGCACTTTTCAGTCCACCTCAGTGTCTGCTTGACCAATCCATTCATTAACACCTTGTCTATGAGGATCTTATGGGAGGCAGTCTCAGAGGCCTTACTGAAGTCCAGGTAGACAATGCCCACTGTCCTTCCTTCATCTACCAGGCCAGTCATTATATCACACAAATTCATCAAGTTGGTCAAGCATGACTTCCCTTGATGAATGAGTAATGATTTTTCATGATAATTTTCTTGTTCCTCTTGTTCATGGCAATGGTTTTCCAGCTTTCACCTTCCCAAGGATAGAGATGATGCTGACTATTCTATAGTTCCCTGGGTCCTACTTCCTGCCTTTTTAAAAGAAAAGAGTGATACTTAATTTCCTCTAGATTTCAAGCATTTCTCTCAGTCATCACAATTGATCAAAGTTTGTTGAGAGTGACTTTGCAGTGACATCTGACAGCTCTCTCAACACTCGTGGGTACGTCCTATCAGGGTCTATGAATTTATGTATGTCCAAGTTGCTTAAGCATTCCATAACCTTATTCTTTTCCACTGAGCATTTTCCTCACTCCACTCTTTACCTCTGGTCTTTGGGACCTGAGACTCCTGGAGTCTGCCATTGCTTGTAAAACCCAAGACAAAAAAGTGTTCAGCCATGTCCTATCTAACAGGTCTCTCCTCTAGTTGAGCAATGGGCCCACAGTATTCTTATTCCTCCTTTTGCCAGCTATGTACCTGTAGAAGGTCTTCTTGTCTTTGACATCCCTGGCTGCACATCTGGCAGTTCCAGATGGGCTTTAGCTTGCCTACGTTTGTCCCTGGATGACCGGATTATGTTTCTGTATCCCTCCAGCCTACCTGTCCTTGTCTCCACTCTGTGTAGGCCTCCACCTTCTATATGCTTTCACAACTTCATGTTGAGCCCTTTTTGAATTCCATCTCATAATCTTTTACAAAGGTGATTTTTCAACAGTGCTGAGCACTCAACACCTTTTACTGATACACTTGGGAAATTAGGGTAATACACCACTTATGAGGAAAAAGTCTTAAGTCCTAAACTATTGTTTAGCCCTGCTGAGGAAATTGGGAATTCAAACTTTTTTCTTTGATTTTTTTTTACATAAACTGAATTTCATGAAGTCTGAACAGCAAATTTTCCCATCCATAGCAGCTGAACATTTGCTGCTTTTGAGTCCAACTGTAGCTACTTGAACTATTTGTCTCAGGTGCATATTTTATGATTTCTATTTCTATTTCAGTGTGTAAATTGTTTGCAAAAAATGATTCACATCCAAGCACCAGATCACTTCTTCATAAATCTTTGCTATATGGTTCTCATAAATACCTTTCAACCTACTGTATAGATATTTTATGAACAGCAAGAATTCTTCACATTTATACACATTTTTAACAAGCACTGAACAGACATTAAGCAGGACAGAATTTTCAGAACCGTCTAAATAGGTTAAATCCTGGGCTCCCCTTGATATCAGCCGGAGTAAGCATTTAAACTCCTTGTGGGAGTGTAGAAATCTCATTTGCAACCATAATGGCCTCAGTGATGGTAATTGGCACTCATCCTTTTAGACACAAACTTCTTGAAATACACAGCTAAGTAAATGCCCCAGGACTACAGATTCACTGAGGTGCATTGTCAGCTTGGCAGGCTTCTGTCTAGCTGCAAGCATGACAGCCAGGTTACATATGCTGCTTGAACACTCATGTCCATCCGGAGATGCAGGAATTTATTTGACAAGACTGAGATGAACCTCACTTGGATGCTGTGATCTGCTTCTCACCTCAAAAAAAGATAAAGGGGAGGCACTTCTTGGTGGCCATGTGAATTTTCTAGATTCTAATTCAGGAAAATAGGTCTCCTGCAAACAGTGCCTGAAATCAAAAGAAAATTGATGTTAGACAAAGAGATTAGAAATTCCACACAAAGAAGAGCATGTCAGGTTTACCTAACAGCACAATATATTTTTCATTTGTTTTTATTTAGCACTCTTGCTGAACATTCTGAAATATATTTTTTGACTCAGCAGTACATACACAGTATTTCCACGCTTCAATTTTTCATTTTACCAAACATGAAAAATGTTATTTCCCTCTGCTTTATTTGACATAAAACTAAGCTATACCTGAAGGGCTGACTTTATTATTAAAGATTGCTTAAAAATTACAGCTTCTTTTTAATATAGGGACTAAATTCTATTGAATCCAACCTGGTAGTTTTCGTCCATATTTTTTTCTTTTTGAAATATCTGTCTCTAGCATAATTAACTAGCTATTTCTAAAATGTAATTTATATCAGTTAAATGGGTCTGAATTACATTGTACTTAGAGAGGAAGAGTGAAATGGGAAATGCAAATTTGAGTTCATATAAGTTTTTAAAAAGTGAGCTCTAATCCTTCAGGGACTTGGGATTTGACAAAAGAATTATATGAATGATGTATGCTCAGAAAAAGCAATGCTGATAAGGAGCTAAATCCTGATAGTTCTCAAGTGTGTGAACTGAGTGAGCCTGATTTTTATTTATGCTCTCACTGTACTTCACACAAGGATGGATGGAGAACTGGAGAGGGTGATTCTAGACCACTTTTTTGCTCTTTACCTTTCAGGCCTACATATTGAGAGATTCACATGGAAGCAGCATCTGTCCAGCTATCATTTCCATTACACATTTTCTGATTCTTCAGTGTCTCTTACTGAGTTTCTGATCTTTGCACACATCTGTGTATTCCATGGGCCAAGGTAATACAGGGCCCCCACATGGCCACGGTCCCAGTCAGACCCCCATGCTGGAATCCCATCCTCTGAACATCTCTTTTCAGCTGGGTAGGACAGAGATATTCTTCCTCCAGAGCCTGACACTCAGGGTTTGTCACTATGTTTTAAGGCTCCTTTCTGTTATATAAATGAACTTTGTGCAGTTAAAGGTAAGGTTCAACCACACTAATGTCATTATAAACAGGTGGTAATGAGTGGAAATTATATTAGATCATGATTTCCAGAAACTGCTACAGCAAGTCAACAAGGCTCTAAAAAAATTCCTACTGGGAATCTGGACAAAATTTTCATCCCTCCATATTCAATACAGATTGGAAGACAAGTCAAAACATTCAGAGAGAATCGAACTGCAAGATAAAGACAGCTTACCTAGGTCAGTACAGAGAAATAGAAGCTTAGAACATTTTGATTGCTTTCCTCCCATAAATATATCACGAAAGAAAATTAGGATTTTTTCTGCTAAATGAAAGTCGTCCACAACTGGAACCAACTTTTGCCAAAAATTGTGAAGATATGTATTATGAATTACTTATGAGAATCTTTACAGAAGAAGACATGAAAGCAAAAGCTCACTCTCCACCAGTTTGTAGAAAAGGAATATGTGACATGGCAGCAGTCTGTTACCAGGAAACGAGACAAGTTGACCCAAAAGATCTGTTCTTATCTGTCACTAAATTTAAGAGAATTTTAAGGCACCTCTCTTTGCTTTTATTTTTTTTTTTTCCTTAGGAAGGTAACTGAGTCTATCATCTGGAGTTGTTTCCTCCTAGTTCTACAAAGCCTGCTGTATTTATCTGCTTTGAAAGTCAAATGCTCTTTGCTATCACATAAAATAGGAACATCTCGCAAATTGTCAGTGCTGGGATTTGCATATATTATTAACATACTTCCTAATTATTTCTGGTTCTATTTGCATAATGAAAAAGGGTATAGTTTCTTCTCAATAACAGTAAATATAAAACTGTGCCTGTCACTCCTCCATAGGGATGGAACTTCAATTGTTTTGATCTAAAACCTAAAAGTTGAAAATTCAGAAAAATCTAAATAAAAAATAGGATAAAGAACAAATGAGATCGTCTTCAGGGACATCCAGGATTTATACTGAAATAATTTTATCACTAACAATACTTTTACTTCTAATTTACTGACAGATAAATGATTCGTATATCTTCTCAGGTGAAGTGTCTAAATGACTAAATAAACATCTTGGTGATCTTTCAGGAAAGTAGATGCTTGAGTTCTATTTGCTTTTGTTTTACTATTAATGGGACATGTCTGAGCTGAAAAGGTTGTGAAGATTTGTGCCTTGTGGTGACACTTTATCCTAGCCTCACTTAAAGACAAGAAACCTTTTATTGATTGCATATCTGTCTTGTTTTAGAGGCCATCAGACAGAACATCAGACACACTCACTTGTTTTAATGGCAGGAAGTTAATATGTTGGTGTTTGGTACAGATCAGAAAAAAAATTATCAATTATATAAAACCTCCAGATATATTAGATCCTTTTTCATACTTAGCAGCTAAAAATCTAGAAAGGATAGATTCATGCTTACAGTATTGTCGTGGGAGCCACAGACTGTGAGTTCAGTTCCCATCCCAGGCAGAGAATTTTTACGTGATATGGAGCAAATCACTGCAGGAATAGTTAAGAGTCACAGCACATTGTCATGCTACATGTAGATGAGCCAGCTCTGAACAATATATCTGGACCAACTCCATGCAAAGGCAGTAAGTTGAGTGGGGAAAGAACAGCCAAGACAGTCCACTTCAATCAATTAATCTGAACTCTCAGGGAAGCTGTGAAGCACAAGTAGACTGCTTTACTAATATGCACCTTCCAAATTTTGGAGCTCAGGACAAAGTATGATAAACTGAAGAAAGGGAGATCCTTATGGCTTTATGGCTTGCCCTCTGCAACCTCCTTCACATGACAGTTTTGCAGGTAAATGTCCACAAGTTGTGCAATGATAGAGTAATGTGGTATAAAAAGTTAATTTAAATAGAAGTGCTGTACCACAGAACACTAAAACACACAAAAGTCACTAAACTTGAGTGTTTGTTGTTTGAGTGACAAACTTGAGACAAAAGCCCGGTGTCTACCGCATGAGTGCCTTATCCAAGGGTTAGGGAGTCACGTACCCACCTGAGATCCTTTGGTGTGACTTGGGGTACGCAGAGGGACATTAGAAGTAGGGCCCTCCAGAGTTCAGTTGCTAATGTCAGTCAGCAGCTGAATGGGCTATCCAAGACAGAAATCTGGAACATAAACAGCTGAAAATTTCTTGGAAGCCTTATTTCTGGCACTTAAACTGTGGTTTGAATCTGACCTTTTGTTTAACAGGTATGACATTGTTCATCTTTGCGCTTTGTTCTAGCTGTCAGGAGAAGTTATTTGCAATCCATATGCTAAAGTTCACTTCTACAGAATCAAAATCTATTTATAACCCTGAAATTCTCTTTGTCCCATTTTCAGAGAATAGAGGTCTTATAGACCCAATGAAAGAGGAACATATATTCAACAAATCCCTTTTCCCTTGATGGTTAGGAATGGAAGGTAACTCTGCTGTGCATATTGATTTGAGGATTTCCTGAAGTTTCTCTGAGTTTCATCTAGTGTGAACATTGTAATAAAATAGGGTCTTTTGGAATGACAGACTTGTTCTCCATTAATTTTCATTCCAGACTTGTGTGAATAAAACCTTTTAGCTGCTGCTGCTCCAAGTGTCTCAAATGACAGTAAAATACCTTCAGACAGATCTTCACCATAAGGTTTGATGTAGCCTCGTGGTAGCACCTATTAATACCATGCACTTCTTCAGCACCTTTCCTTCAAAGCACAAGCTGGCTCTGCCCAGGCCTGTGAGATCAGTGAGGGATTTGCATAGGACACCCTTCTCAAAATGGAAGCACATGCATGAAAGAACAGCACTGAACATGAAAGAGCAGTGCAGCGTCACACAACAGTTTGCAACAAGGTTTAAAAGAATATGTTATCCTTTCGAATCCTGCATGAGCCTACTGGGAGAATGTGTGCAACTCAGCCTTTGAGCCTTCCCATGAAAGGCAAGGGATTTGTAATGCCCAAGGTAAATTAGTATAATGCCCTTGAATTCCGGTTATTTCAGTGAAACAGTAGCAGCGCACCAGCTGTTCTTCCTCAGATCTAAATGAAGGCTGATTTTTTTCACAATTAAATGATACAAGTGCAGCTGGGGGAAGAGTATGACCTGTAAATGCCTTATTGCTGTTATTGATTCATGAGCCATAAAGATCATATTTTGGCTTTTAGCTTCTGCAGCGGCAGTGGTTAGAAAAATGATCATTTTGCTTGTCTTTTGACCATATCTGACATAATGTCAATATGACAAAGTAAGCAGGGCACCCTGCAGTGCTGTTTTTTTCTCTGGAGACTCACATTTCAGCACATGCATTTTCAAAATACTTTGTTGTTTTGTTCATACAGATCAGCTGTAGCACCTCAAACTACAAACAGTGCCTTGAATTTTCCAAGTAAGTGCAGGAAACCAGAATCAGTCATGAAAATCTGTATTGACTTGTTTTGGTTTAATTGAATTACATTTAAACACTTATCTTATAATTCAAAAAGTCATAATATTGTTGCCTGAATAACTGCCCAACCTCTTGGGATATCAGACCAAAGAAGTTGGTTTTAACAGCTAACCCTTAACTTGAATAACTGGAAAAAATTCAAAACTCCTCCAGAAGATAGGGAGGAACACTTAAACGCAGAAATTAAATGGGACATTCCTTTATCTCAATGTAATGGCACAGATAAAATGCTTTCCACCTTCAAACTCACTCCACTGTGTGATTTCATCCAATATTTGTGACTTTTCAAGTGGTCTGGTCTGCAAAATTTGCAAAAGATATAAAGTTATCCCAGAAATTATATGACCATGATTACCCCAAGAGAGGACAGATCAACAAGCATATTGGCCTGTGACATCTTATTCAGGAAATGTAATGCTTTGAATTCTATCCACCTTTTTCTCCACATGCACCAGAGGACTCACCAGGACCTATTCCCTATTGAACTTACTAGTAAAATAACATTGACCTTGGAGGACCTGCACTGAGTCACATAATCAAAATTTTGGCTCACTCTCTGTGGCAAATTTTATTACCTGAAGGGAAGGAAAAATGTCTTTCCGCTAGCGAACACACTACACATTAAGTAATGATCTTCATTTCATAGCATGGCCTACATTATTGTCAGCAGCTTTAACCATCACAGAACAATAAAAAGTACCACAA
>WEKY01007159.1:25951-37996 GCA_013390045.1 Picathartes gymnocephalus
AAGAAAAACAAAAACAATCAACTTCAAATGTAAAAAAAAAAAAAAAGAAGATTATGGGATCACTTCATTTTTTCAAACCATCAGAGGGAAAAATAGTAGAAATTATTTGAAACAAACTCAACCTCCTGAAAACAAAGTATTATTTTTTTTTATTTTAGTGTAGAAACACCAAAAGATTGTGCCTAATAACAGACAGAATAGACAAAGATTTTCCTATGTGTATTTTATTCTCATGGGATTTTCTGAAGAAAATTACTGTGAATAACGTGTCAAGTGTGCTGAAACAGAATAAAATCTGTAAAGCCAAAAAAAAGGCAGCTACAGTAAAAAGCATTAAGGAATAGTATACTTCTGTAGTCCTTAACCCTAATATAGTCACCCAATACTAGGAAAAACATACCTGAAATTACAAAATCAACATGGAACATAATTAGAGGTGTCCAAAGGTTGGAATCACTTAGCTGCATAACGTGAAATTAGGGGACTTACTGTGAAAATTAAGAAAAATATGGTGCACAGGGAAAATCATGGTTAAATTAAATTGGAAAAGAGTTTAGAATGAAAAAAAAGAGAGATATACATCTGTATGCAATCCATATTCAGCAATTTGGGTTTTATCCTTGAAGGAGGTACTTGATTAAAATACTGTGGCAGAAATTCTAAAGGGTTGGATAATTTTATGATCACTAATAACATTTGTCGTTATGTGTGTTGCCATTATGATAAGGATAATCAACTTTCATGCTATAGGGCATAAAGTTATCACCAGTGGGACATGGGATTTTTTTCCTAGCTATTAGGTGTCCATTTAGATTTTTCTTGTTCACTTTTGCTAGTCAGCTTAGTGAGGAATCCTCCAACCCACACAGGTCAATTCTTGCTGCTTCAAAGAGACCTTATACGGTCTGTGCAGGGTGATTTTTATCCTGCTAGGCTGAAACCCCGCCTTTTGGAGATGAGGGAATTTCTTTTACTGCAAAACAAAAGATAAATATAGGACTGTCACCAAAATTAATCAATAGCTAATACCTTGTCTGTATGCATTCATTTACTAGATTAAATGGGTCTCAGAGTCTGAATTAGGCTGGAGGGGGTCTATTCATAGACAATATTGATCAGTTCATATTCATGCAGGAGAATCATCTTAATTGGGCAGGAGAAATTTGTCTTGAATCAATATCTTGCTGGCAATAACATTTTGACGGTGGAAAGATAATTTGAACTGACAAAACTTAAGAGATTATATTTGATAGCATCCTTGATAGCAGTACCCCAGAAACTGTGAAGTAAAAACATGGAAATAAAGGAAGAGGTGCTGTTAAATGTTTTACTACCCTTTCTGAACCTCTCCCACTTTACAATACATGAAGTTTCATTTCAAAACCTTGCTTTATCCCGGCTGAATCAGTATGACCTGTGCTTATGAGATTTCTGGCCTCAGCATTTTAATCCTTGAAAATGAGGCTAATGTGAAACTTGTAAAAATTTTGAAATTTTTTGGAAGTTTTTTGTATTTGTAGATGAAAGTCTATTTATTTTTGAAGTTTTTTAATTTGAGAAGGAAGTAATTGCTTTCCAAAAATTCAAATTTTTCAAGTACTTAGATCTAAACTACAGATTAAGGTGAATTTATAAGAACAAAGTCTACTTTAGCATTCCCTTTTTAAACATGTTTATGATGACAGAAACTAATTTAAATTAATTTTTAAAAGAACAAGAAGAAAGTCTAACTAGATATTCAAGTTTGCCTTCAACAAAAAGTGAACTGTTCTTTTCTCTGCTCCACTGAATATTCCATAGTTCAGCAGTAAAAAGCTCTGCACAGGTCTTGCTTCTGACATTTCTGTTATGCATCTGTTGAAGGATTAAATTCAACCCCAGGTTCAAATGATAAGTGAGAAGAACCTTGAACATATATACCTTATCCCTCATCATATTACAGATAGACTCGCTAGCCTGGAGGCCAACATTTAGTAGGGCACATTTGGTTTGTGATTATTGCATCTTGAGATGAATATTCAAATAATTATTTGGGCATTTAATGTGGCTCCATTTTGCAGGGGGAATTTGATTTTTTTTCCCCATGTGCAGCATGGAACAAGCAAACTTCAGCTATCATACGGCTGGCCCTGCAGGTCCTGTGTCACCCCAACCAACCCCATGGCGCTGCCAAGGGTAGCCCATGAATTCCCAAATTACCCCACAGACTCAGTGGAGAGAGAGAGAGAGTAATGTCTCAATACCCTGTACATTTTTTAATGAATTAAAATGGTTATTAGTCCTAGACAACTACTACCTCCACAAAGCCCACAGCACCAGAGCGGAAAAGTGGATGTGCCCCTTGCAAACAGCCCTGCGAGTCACTCCTTCAATATGGACAGAAGAAGAACATAAAGGCTTTGAATAAAGATTTACTTATGGAAAATAATAAAAGCTAACACAAATCCGAGGTTAACTGAAACATATAATTAAACCTCACATTTATTTTAATAAAATACAATATTGACTTTCCTCTTTAAAGTAGATTAAGTTGTTGACATTACAGCAGTACAATAAACAAGCACTAAGCTTTTTACTAGCAGAACAGAAAATTAAAGCTGGTTATGACAAGACAAATAAAATGAGTTTATTCAGGACTGTATAAATCATCAATAAGAATTCTTAATCACTTGCCTCCAAAAAGCTAGATTATTTGATCTGCAACATAACTGGGGCTGTGTCAGCAAGTTGGATGCAAATCAAACAACATTCAGACATCTCAAAAATTCTGAAAGCATGTGTCTGGAATACAGATGAAGACTAGAAATTCAGTGAGGCCTTCTTAGGGTAGTAAAAAAATAAAGTAGAGCCATTTTTTCTACACCGAGATGTGGTTATTGAAATTAGAGTCTCTCAACAGCATGGTTTATCACATATAAAACACCATCCCCAGTTTTCTAACCTTATTTTCAATGTATGCTTTTACAAAGACTTCTCTTTTTTTGATGAATGCATTTTATACGCACTGAAAGCTATACAAAGCTAAGCTGTTCATTTTGATGCTTAATCATATTGTATTACCTTTCACTGAAGAGCCATACAGTTCCTACTATAATTTAAGGCTTGCAAGGCACAATAGCACACTTTGATTCGTGTGTTTTGTATGCAAAGTCTTATTGTAATGTTTGTGATCAATAAAGATGTTCACTCTGGCATGGAGTAGATTTGTCAACTATTAATAGTTTACTATCTGTTTACCTAAAACATAGTCTACTCCTGCCTCAATAAAATGCTTGTTCCTGATCTTTTCATACCATATAAATAAGGATTAAAAGCAAAATAAAAATAACTATAAAATAAGTAATAAAAAGCTTATAACTTCAAATTTTATAATGCAAAATTCAGAGGTAGCAAGAACTTCACATTTACCTGAACATGGATCTGGTTCATAATTCATGATAAAAGTTGAGAAGTGAATCTGTTTGGAAGATGGTCAGTCCTATATTTTTTTACCATGTGAGGATTTATTTTGAAAGTACCAAGCTTAAACCCTTCCTTAAAGTTTTATTTATTTCAGAATGCATTTTAACATTTACTCATGGCTTACTGATAAAAAAACCAATATGCTCTAGAAGGAGGAAAAACCTTAAAGGTATTGTGCTGTTACAGTCTTCCTCTTACCAGCACTCCTTTGAATCTGAATAGGATACAAATGAAAGACACATGGAGAGGATTAAAGCTTCATAGCCTTCTCTTGCTTATTGACCCCTTTCCATATTATTATGGCAGAGCTGCAAATAAAGCAAAAGTTTGGCCAGATGATCTCTTTACTACAGAATACAGAAGATATTGATCATGTGTTGGATAAAGAACAAAAATAAGGCATGGAGGTAACATGGAATATAAAACATTTCTAAAGGAAGATTGTGTCAGGTTAGACTGTTAGACTGTTTTCCTTCTCTAAACAAAACAAAAAAAATATACTACTTCTGAAGATTTGTACTTTGGTGAATCTTTTGATTCAATATAGCAGGAAAAATTATATTAGCTGGAGAAGGTAGAAATTGCAAAATTAGAGAAGAGGTGAAAGTGTAAATAACAATTTGTTGTGTAAATGAAAATTGCTTTTCCATGAAAGAGGAACTGTTCATCTAAAGAAAGATTATCAGTACAGTTCATCACAATTTGGATGAGAGCCCTCCTTCAAATTATCATTATTGAGCAAAATACAAAAGAGTGGATGTAATAATAGCTCAGAGTTGGAAGATATCTTTTGTTCAGAGAAAAAGCATAAAATCTCACAGAAAGAAAGAGAACCTGGATGCTTCAAAGAAGTAAACTAATCATAACTTTTGCTGTGAGCTGAAGGGTCATCACATAAGGCAAACGACACAGCAGGGACAGCGAATTGCTAGTGTGATGTTACCACTCAAACAGAGAGGGCAGCCAGGGATGCATCACCTGGAGAAGTACCTCTAGAGAAAGTATGTTTATACCATTGTAAAAGTGCTTGCTGAGAGCTCACCCAGCATCCAAGACAATGCAATTACTTTTGACCATGTGGGATCATAGCTAATAAATTCATAGAAAGTAGGCAGGAGATTAAAGAAGCTCATTTTCTTCACCTTACAAGACAAAAAGCTGGCCAGGGTGCAAATATCAGTGAAGAGAGAGACTCATGAGTTCATGAGAAAGCAGGTATAAACATGCCATGAATATACTTATGCCTGAAAACATTATGTTCTGGGAGAGTCTTTTGGCAGAGCAATGGGGACAAAGGACTTCACTAAGGCAAACAGGGCTTCTGCCCAGAGATCATATTCTGTGTCTGCTCACCACATCATGGAGGTGGTGTTGATGATTCAGGAGAGCTTTTTTGTGTGTTCTTAGCTATCAAAGAAGTTAAGGAAAGGTTTGTCAGGCTACAATGTCAGCCATCAAGGAACTACAGTGGAAGGAGGTAAATTGGAAGGGACTAATCTATTTCCCCAGTAAAACAAACAAGCAAACAAACAAACAAGAGACCTAGGGGTTTTCTTGGTTTACTCTTTGGAATAAGGCAGAAAAATTGAACACACAGAGTGGACAATGGAATCCAGACTTGCTTATTCTTGTATTTCATTCTCTTTGCCGAGTAAAATTCCGAGATTAAATATAGGCTTCTCTGAGATCAAGGCTTTTGTGACCTTTAAGATTATAAGGTCTCCCACTGAAGAAATACCCATTCAGTCTAACTCAGTATGCACTAATCTTTTAGCTTCTGGCTTGAAAGGGCTTAGGCTAGAATTCAGGTAGTGATTTGAAAGACAGAAAAATCATTAGAAATTTTCCTATTAAAACTGGAAAAAAAAAAAAAAGGAAAAAGAAAAAAGAAACAAGGTAGCTCAATGACTTCACTGAAACTAATTATCCAAAGAAATAAATTCAGAGCAGCTGGATTATTTAGTTCTTGATATAAACAGCAGCCCAATCCCTTGGAAAACATTTTTAGTGATTTAGCAGATCCTACACAGAATAGGTTAAAGAATATATTTAAAGGCAAAAAAAGTTCAGGAAAACCTACTGTGAGTGAAATATGATTCTGTTATTCAGTACTGCTGTTTTCTTGAAATGTTGTTGGGTCTGATGTGGAGACTGGCATCAAAATGCAAGTCAAAATATGTAGGGGTTTCAAATATGTGCTAGATATTGGTTTGGGCTGATTTCTTTTGACATCCAGCTGTGTTTGTGTTTGGAGGAGTGTTTGAAATCAAGGGTCATCTCTGCAGGCAACTGTGCTGGGAAAAATTAACTGGCAGAGTAAATGGAAAGGGTTTGAGTGAAATACCATTCACAGCTGAATGGGAATACTTCAGACTGCTTACAACTGTGGGGAAGATTGCCATAAGAAAAAGATATTTCTTAACAGAATATGTGACAAAAGTGCTGTTTTCCTTAGGATATTAATGAGTAATAATTTCACATGCTTCCCTCACTCTCCCATTTCAAAAAAATCCAGATATACCAGGGTGCTGGCTGAGGAGAATTACCCTAAAAATATTATTTTCTTCCCCTTAAGACCCCACTGCTTCAAAGATTCATCAGCTTCATTTTTCTCACTGTCTCTAGAATTGATCAAATGCTAGAAATTTAGATGATTACTTGGAGCATAAAAGACTAGATTTTATATAGAGCTCAGATATGAATAATAAAAGCTCTGGAAATTAGCAGAATACAAGTCAGATCAAAGAATTTGCAAACTGATGGAGATTGCCTGTTTGCGGCTTGTGTGAACAAGGGTGTTATGATGGGTTTGATTTCTGTGTATTCCAATGAACAGGAAAGGATGTTTCTTATGTCGTGCTTATATTAGGAAGTCACACTTTGTACTTTCCTTGTTGGGAGTTAGGTTAGAACCAGAGGCTATTTGTCTTCACACACCCAATAATACAGCAAGTCACACCCAAGACCTGTTTACTTTCAGTGCCTGCTTCCTGAAGAGACTGTAACAGAAGTGCTTTCAGAAATGCACAAGATCATACTGAGATGAAGTGAGGGAGAACCTGGTACATGTAACTGTCTTTTAGTCACTGAAGACTGATGAGATACTGAGATCCACTCTTCTCGTTCTCTTACCTGTTGGATATTAGTAACTACAATTAAAATTATTTATATACTTGCATATAAATTTCCATCCCTTCTCTCCTTTCTGTGCCAGCCACAGTACTGTGAGGGTGGGACGTATTTGAGAGTCACCCTGGCACCCTTTTAACCTCAAAGTGAGTAATATAATTATTAGGGTAAAATGCCTCTGCTCCTCTTTAAGCACATAGACCAGGGTATGTCAAATTGTTCTGCAGAATTGTCTTTTTCCACATTGCTTAAAATTACTTTAGATGATAAGTGAAGATGTAGATCCTTGCACTGTAAATATCTCAATTTCCTCAGATGAATCTCATTTCCTTGGACAATGAAGTTTGTCTACTGTATATATATTTGCATAGCACCAGTATAAAAAAATGGGTGAATGGTATCTCTCATCTCTCTACCCAGCCACTTAAAGCTGTTTATTGAAACACAGAAATTCTGCTTGAGAATTGGAGTCCTTGAGAATTAGGACAGTTCTCTGGCGTCAGCACTAGCCAGGTCCAGGTGTTTCTGGGAAACAAGCGAAATAATCACGAAGTTGACAACTGCAAGAGATGAAAAAAGCATTTCCTAATCACAGTTTGACTTAATTTCCCCTGGAAACTGAAGCTTCTCCCAGGTTCAAAAGCTTGTTAATTAGTACTAAAAGAAATCTTATAATATATATGACTATTCTTTTTTGCCCTATAAATGTACATATCGTCTTGTACTCCAGGTAAATGCAAAGCTTCTGGAACAGCTTGCTACTACCAGTCCTTGGGTATTTCCCATGGAAATGAACACGTCTAGCCCATGTCTACTATACTGGCCACGTGGTAGCACGCATATGTTTATAGAAACAATACAAATAACAAGTGTCACTATATCAGTTTTTGGCAGATGAGGCTTAATTCAGCAAAATGCAACTTGATTACATCACAAAAAATCATTTACACAAGTTCTTAAATCAGCAATTTCCAGCCTTGGCCATCTGTAGTGTATTCAGAAACACCAACTCTGAGACAAATACAAATAGCATTTATGGTCTCACATTTCTTTGCTGTTTTCTGAAGACACTTTAGAAGTCACCGGTTTCCAAAATTGTCAGGTAGCAGAGGTTGAAAGTCACTGTCTTAAATGAGGCAATCCTGTTTACCTAGCCATATGGTTATGTGTTTAAGTAGGACAACTCTTCTAGTGCAAAGCATTCAGAGCATTTAGAATATGTGTGTACCGTGTCAGATACAATAAAGCCCCACTGTGTTTAGCATGTATAGGAATTTCTGTAAATCTGTGTCATTTCTTCCCTATAATATTTTACAATTGAATAAGTACAGCCTCTGGTTCATGTATTTAATCTTTTTCTTCATGTCAGCATTGGAAAAGCAGTCTAAACCATCAGCACAACATTCAGAGAAGAAATAGAAATGAGATTTAAATGTATTTTGTCTTTTTTTTTTTTTATCTGAGGTAGCTTATGCCTATTGTCTGTGTCGTTTTCCTGCTCGTTAACATGTCAATTGAATTTCATTTATTGATTGCTAAGGAATGATCTGGAGGCTTTATTTTTATTAATTTCATTTTAGTTAACCCTTCTTCTTAAATGCTAAGTTCACACCCCTACAGTGCATAAGCAATTTAACATACCCTCAGTGTATCTAGATTTTTATGGCTACAGAATACTGGGGAATGCCATAGTTTCATGGCTACACTAAAACCGTGTCAGTTTTTATTCTTCCTGCTCTCAGCTGAGGGTCTGTGTATGGAGGGAAGGACACAACAGAAACATATCTGAAAAGTTACTCCTTTTGTTCAAAACATAAACAACACGTGGGGGATTTTGACAATGTTCAGTGTTGGCCTAAAATATTTTCAGTTCTACAGAAATAAGTGGTAAAACTCCTGGTGACTTCAATAATGCATGGTTTTAAAAACACCACCATTGGCTTTCTTTGTAATAAGACAGAGTTACAGCTAAACCACAGCACATACAGTCTCCCAAGTACATGGCTTTTTCAAAATCGTTTTGCAATATAAAGGCCGAAAGCATGGTTACATCCCAAGGAAACAGAATTTTTCTTTCTATATTTAGAGGTGGTCATGCTGTTGTTTTTAACTGCTTCATAATATGACTGTACAGCTCGGGTTTTGGCCTCCATGTTTCTCAAAAGTTTCTGCATTATAACAATTACACATCTCTAGCAGGCAGTCTTATTAAATTGTTTCTCTCTGTTTCTATCCCACTGCTTCTGCCAAGTGCTTCACACACAGTTTTTCATGATGTAGAGCACCTGGTTAAAATGATCCGGTCTTCACCTCTTCATCTACTTAGAAAAATTTTCTGGATAAAGAAACAAATCTTCATAGTTTTTGCCCCCAGGGAAATTACACATAATGTACCAGAGTACACCATTTTCCATTTGAGGCATTGATGCTAGAATATTAATGGTGGCAGTCAAAAAGGTGAAAACCTGTGATTTCATTCATTTCTTTACATCTATAAGTGTTTAGCTTTAGCTGGTAATCTTTGCCTGTACTTGCGATATCTGGGTCATAAAAAGTAAATTCAGTATATTTATATTACCCTTGATATAATTCACATCAGTTATGCATAGATCCTTTAATAATTCAATGGCTTTTAGATTTATATCATTTTCAAGTGAAAATGAAACAACTGTTTACATTTAGTCACATTTCACTATGTTTTAAAAATAGAATTATTAGTAGAAATAAAAACTGAATTTTTTTCCACTCTGAATTGGTAAACCTGTATCCTCTTCTAACAGAGAAGCACAGCACACTTAGTGTCAAGGGGCTTGAAATTTCTCATAAACAAACCTAACATGCACCTAAATACAAAGATTAGCTTGAATATGAGAAGAATAATGACTCTGGAATGCCTTTCCAAATAGGAAGTGCTATAGAGGGGAAAATTCTCTCAAAATTTTAAATGCTGGTGTTTTAAATCATCCTAGAAACACAGCCTTTTGTCTCTGAGGAGACCAAACATCCTGAGGTTAGAAGAAGTACTTCAAAGGTATTTTTAGCTTTGTTCTGTGTAGGGAAGAATCCATTAATGTCTGGATTCATCCATAAGACTGCTGGACCCATTTGCTATAGTCAGCCAACACAGTTGCTGTGCAAGACCTGACACCTTCAGAGCAGCTTTACCTAAAGGTGACAACACTCATCTGCCCTGAGCAAACTCAGCTGAGGGTGTTAAATCAATGCTGATAACGAGTAGACAATAAGAAATATGCAGAAGAACTGCCTTCTCTCAAGAGTTGTGTTTTGTCTAAGGAGGTAGACACATCTCTCACTGGGACACTTCCCACATTTCTTGGGTTACTCTTTGCTAATGCAGAATCTTTGCAAATCCTTGAAAGCAGAAGAGAGACTTGAGCATGCTTTGAATCACAAAGGTGTTGGTTAGGGCCTTTGACAAGTGGGAGGCTCAGCAAAGGACACATGCAAGATACTGCACCTGGAGGCAAGCTATGCAGGCAGACACAGCTCCTGATATTGTCTAGGTTTCAGCATCTTCAAGATGGTTTTTAAAGGTTTTAGTTGCTTATCAGAGTCATCAAGCATCAAATTCTTTTTGGATCTCTGTCTTTCATAGAAGATTCTCAGTGTATATTCACTATGGGGAAATTCCTTGATAACTTATATCAGCACACAAATTAGCACAAATCTGAGGTAAAGTTCCAGGGAACACAAAACAGACTGCAGTTTTTACATGTATTAAATAGTCAGAAAATTCCTATGAGGATAACCTCACCTGATGAACTATTTTACAACTTCACACATGCCTTGTTCTCATTAAGGCCATATTTTGCATAAATTAACATATGGAGCTAAGACAAGACATGACCCCTCCTCCCCACTTCCACAGAGAAGACAGGGTGTGAGGTTTGTAAGAAGAATAATAATTTATTGTAATTAATATATTTACTAAAATATTATATTATTATTATTCAATTATTTTAAGCATATTTATTTCATTATTAACATTTTAAAGAGTCCAGTGTACTTCCAGCATACTCCTTCCTGCACAGCTGTGTTTCTAGACAATTTCGAAATGTGACATTTTTGGAACTTTTACCTCAAGAAAATCTGAAATACAAGCAGTGATTCCATTGATAATTTAAAACTGATGCTGGCCAATGTTTATTTTCAGCTTACGCCTCTAATATGGCACTTACCTTATATTTTGTGATATATTCTCTTTTATAAACTTTACTGCAAAGAGTTTCATTTAATGATCTCACTTCCATCAATTTTGCTTCCATTAAGGATCATTTGAGACAAAATATCCACTACAGAAAACAGCAACAACAATAAAAAGGATATTTGTTACTTCTAAATATGCCAGAGTCCCATCACTTTGAATGCTTTTCTCTGCAAAGATCCTACAACAACAGTGCTTTAGGACAACGCTAGAGTGATGTGACTTTGGTCTCATCAACTCAGATGTCTTTCCAATGACAGTTACAAAAACAGTGATGGGCCAAGAAATGTTTCCTTCATCACGTTTGAAACAGTGGGCTGCTGACTTGCAACACATAGCCAAAGTTGCTATGGTTTTGGGTGGCCTGGGCTGATGAATTCACCATGAATTCATCCCAGCGAAATAGTCAGGGAGACAAAATAATCTGTGTCGTCATGGCCAAAAATTTTGGTCACTTTTGAAATATCCAGAGTTCGAGATTGCCCTAAAATAACCCTCAGGAGGCACGCTAATGTGTCTCAGGTTGCTAAAGCCCTACAGTAGACAACAAAAAGTATTTATGGCCCATTGTGGTGGCAGCTCTGAAAAATATTGGTGTGATAGCATTACATTACGTATCCTGCAGAGATTTCTCACATAACTCTCCCAAGTTCTCCGTGTATTCCCCTTGTTTGGTAAACAGTTTTGGTTCAAGAACTTTTTTAACTCTCCAGACAATAAATTTACCCCTTTTGTGAAATTTTGCAAATATTCTGTGAAGCTAGCACTAGAATGAGCAATGAACTCTGTATGCAACCTCAATAACTGTGTCATGGGAAATTAAAATTATGAGCACCTCTACAGTGATTCATGTAATCTCAGTGGCTTCCCATAAAAACCTTAGGGGAGACGTTGGATTTGCAAGTATCATGGCTCAATTTCTCTCCTGTACTAACATAAAAAGGAGGAAGGAATCATGACTGATCTCAGATGGGACAGGACATACAAAGCACTTTTTAATATCCCAGCTTTTGACCAGTACTCTGTTTCCAACCTTGCCTATTGTCAGAACCCAAGCAGAACTCCTCGTTTATCTGGTCATCTCAAAGAGATTGTGCTATGGTGTCATCTCACCATGAAGTTCTGGTTATCTCATGCCAGGACAGAATAAATAAACTATGTTTAAAACAAAAATATTAAAACAGGAATGATTAAATTATAAAGTCCTTGATTAGAATAGAATTGTTGAT
>WEKY01007161.1:0-11996 GCA_013390045.1 Picathartes gymnocephalus
ACAAAGTTGTACAAAGGTTCAATTACACCTGGATAAACCTTTAGACATAAACCGTTGACTAAGTCTGGGGCTAGGATTTGTTCCAGCCACACCTAGACTCCTCTCTGAGGAGTTCAGAAAGCAAGGGGGTCCTTTCTAATACTAATAAACTTTGTGTGAGGTTCCCATTCTGTCTGTGACACAGCATCACACAGGTGACAGGTTATGGCTGAGCCTGGGACCTTCCCTGGGGAGGTAACTAAAGGAGCCGGTGGGATCAGTGCCCAGCCATGCCAGACAGCATGGGTACAGTGAATGTAAATCAGAGCTAAAATCAGTGTAAAGCAAGTAACTATTCCTTCTACCAGAAGAGAGATGCTGAAGGCTCCAAAGCAGGAGTAGGCTTCTAGACAAAAATAGTATATTTGGTTACGAAAGAACCCTATAACAGGTACACCTGTGCAAGGCCTTTTAGACTGGAAAACCTTTGTTGTTTTTTTCAATTATATTTGTGCTAAGAACAAATACTATCAGTGCTGAAAGTTGTCTCTTTTCTTAGGCCACATGGCTACAAACTACTTCTAGAGAGGCTTAGGGAGATATAGTCACGAGACCTGCCAGCCATTTAATATGCACAACATGCTGTAAAGACACTGACAACTTGACAAAGTAACTGCACGGATGCCATTACAGGTTGTGAATTCACACATCACATTCCCCTTCCTCCCGAACCTGAGACAGACTGACGTGGTTTATATTTAGTATCAGAAGCACACAGAATGGGAAGGAGCTCCTTGCGCTCCACTTGGGGTCACTGGCCACTGTCCACTATCAGAACAGCCAAGGTATATCTCAGCCTTTCCACAGGATGATCAAAACTAGCAAAAAAATGCTGTTGTACACTCTAGGAATGTTATAATAACGTCAAAACACTGATTTGAAAGCTGGCTGTTTTAAAAATAAGGCTTGCTTAAGCATTGCCCAAGGCCTGTGCAACTGGGCTTTAACAGCATAGAGTGCTCATGTGTACGAGAACAAACCCTTTTCCTTGTGCCTGATTCCTTGGATTAGCGTCAGAAACAGTTAATGTTTCCAGCTGAACAACAGATATACGCCCACCCAATAAATCACACAGATGAATTGGTAACTTATCTGTCCCATGATATTTTGTTCAAAGTTCATGGCTGCTCTCAGGAAAACAAACCATCTGCGAGTACCTGTTAAACCCAGCTCTTTATTCAATGAACTCTGTTAATGGCACACATACTAGCGTTTACTCTCTGCTTTTATAATTTTAAAAGAAATTATTTTCTAACAGACATATAAATAAAATTTTCAATAGAATTGGAGGTTGCAATTGTGATCCTACAAAATTATTATTGTTTCTTTAGGATAAATTCAAATTTCACTTAAGACGTGATATCAGTGCCCAGTTTTCACAGCAAGCAATGTTATGGGATATATTGTACCTGGTTTTTCATGTATAGATATCAATAAAATTTCAACAAGAAAGTACTATTTCAGCAAATACTAAGAAGTCAAATACAGGCCTTCTAGTAAGGAATGCGAGTTTCTTTTCCTTGGACATCATCCACTGATTAAGCAGTATTTAATGCCATTGATATTCTTATGATTCAACCTGTTTTGCAACTAAAAGAAATATCATTAAATAAATGTAGTAAATTTTTAATATCCTTAGAGCAGAAACAGTAAATAAGTTAAAGCACAGGATATTTTTTAATTAATAAAATCAGTTTGTGATTATCGAAGTACAGTTCAGTAGGACTGAATTTGGCAGAGCTAACATTTAAAACAGACGAACATTGTCAACTCAAAATGTAAAAAGAATACATTATTTCCTAGAAGTTATGTTATCAGTATCAAAAGGAACACAAAATAAAAGATTTCTGTAATTATTAAAACGTCTCTCTTTATCAATATTTCGCTCGGAGAAAGCTCACTTCTGCAACACACACACAGATTTCCAGAACTGCATTCCCTCATGGGTACAGCCACAGGGATAAGTAGGAAACTAGAGTAAACTTCCACTATTGAGCTTGTAATAATCTCTCTGAAAAAGTGGAATTTTTTTTCTGTTTTTATTTACTTTTCTTTACGAATGTTATTTGCATTTGTTTGTTTCTTGTGATTATATTGTGAAAACCCCATTTATTTTCAAGACCAAACAGAGGATATGTAGAATGGATTGCCTGCCAGGGCCAGAAGAGGGAGCTCAAATCAGAACTTTCATTTATTAGGCTAAAGCAGCAGGTAACTGTAGACTTGAACAGTAAAGGTACGTTTAAAACATTAATTAGACACTTTGATGTATCATGCATTTAAATTAAAGTAACAGATTAGCCTCTCTGATTGGCATCTGTAGTAAAGGCAGCATAGGTCAGAGTTAAAAGTCTCTCTTAAAACTTAAGAAGGCTCTTAAATGGCCTTCACACCACAGCTGATAACTGAATAAAACCTGAGTTGCCCTGCAGTAAATGCCTTCAAACTTACCTCTTTTCCTTTGCCCATCAGGCACATGAAGATATTATCTCCACTAGGAAACAAAACTTTGAAGGCTTCTCATAATTCTTGCTCTACAGTCTCAGTGCTCTACAGTCTCCCGTAAAGCCTCCAGTCCAAAAGACACCTTCAGGTATTTTTAAGAGCAAACTGACTTACACCTCTCTGTTCTCAAAGGAGAATAAGTTAACTCAGGCTCTGCTTTTGCCTCCTAAGCTGCACTCTCTGCCAGTTATTCTGTAACAAGTTCCTGTTGTTCTGCTTTGCAGAATTAAGCCACCACACATGCACTAAATTTTATATTTTCCTGTCCACTACCTTTAATACAACATATGTTGCAACAGCTGTGAATATGGACAAAGAATACGAGAAGAATACAAAAGCACTTCTCCTTGAGATGATTCAGTCTGTGTTGGATCTCTTGGATAAATAAGTTTGTACCAAACAGCATGCAATTATTGCTTCACATGCTATAAATAACACATCCATTTCCACTTCCGGTTTTCAGAAGTTTAGTGTAATAATCGTTATGGACAGTAACAGACAAATAGAATTGGGAGAATGGTATCACCAGAGAAATCTGGGATAAAGTATACAAGCAAGATCCCTTCAAGTAGCTCATAAGTGTGGAAACGGGTTTGCAAGTGTACAGAATGTCACACTTAAAAAAAATATTTATATGATGGCAAGAACAGAGCCTGCAGAAGTGTGAGAGGAGATGGAAATGTTTGAATTTTATGTCAAGACAATCAAATCAACAGAAAGGGGGAAGAGATTTAAAGAAAACATTAAAATGTCAATATTAACAGAACAAATCTCACCACATAAAAATCCATAATCAAGATGAGTTTAAAGGATTCTGCAAATAAAGAAAATGTATCCTAAAAGTCTAAGAATAAGACATATACTTTCTATGCCCTCCTACAACCTAATATTTAAATACCAGGTTATTCTCTCAGACCTTAAATAACAGTTCTGCAACTCTCTATATATGCTTCTCCATTCTCAAAGAAATATCTGTGTAACAGTTCTGGAGATTAGAAACACATTGATTAAAGAACCAATTTTATTACAACGAGATAATTAAAAATTAATTTCAGCAAAGAAAAAAAAACCAACAGAATAAATAAATTAATAAATACAGCTATGTGGGTAGGCACAGAAAAAAATAGTGCAATAATGAACAATGTGCCAAATAATAAATATTTCTTTATTAATCTCATGGCTTCTTTGATGGCACTGGATTCCTCTCTTTCCGCTTGGCAGCTTTCTCCATTTTCAGCTGTAACACAAAAAGACACCCGCAGTGGTTCAAACATTGATTTGCGAATTGGCTAACAATACAATATTTAATTTCCAAATCCAGTCACAAATTTACCAGCGTGATCCATGCAGTGGAGAAAGGTACACAACATTATTATCCCAACCTAGCGCCGCTGCTTGCGTTTGCACCACAAGACAAAGGAGCACTTGCATGGCACTGCAGTTCCACCCCTGCTGAAACCAGGCTGCCTTATCTGTGATGATGGTAATCTAGGTATTTAAGTATCCCTCAAGGCCAGTGTGCCTCACAAATGTTCATGGGTTTATCTCTATGTCAATGAAAGGTGGAGCAGTTTTATTGCAGGTGTCTAACAGACACATAAAAACCACACAGGAATGGTGCTGAACCTTCACCTCAGCATCTCCCCGCTGACCCACAAGGCCATGACTTCCTCTTGTAAGATTTTTTTCTACACAGAAGGTTCTTACAGCGTAGTCAAATTTATCAACACATACACATTTCACTCTGACACTTTGTAGTAAGACTATTAATCCAAACAAATATATCTCTTGGCTTTAGAAGCTATGATTTTTCTCAAGTGTTGTTACAGTAGTGAATGAAATCATATTTAGAGCAATTACATAAAAAGGATGCAGAGACTTTTGTGTCTCATCTACCACATATGCTGATATCAGAAATGCAAGAAAAAAAATTAACGTGCTTTTTCCCGCCATAAAATAATATCAAAAGCAAACAAGACCTCATTTGGATGTCTACAAATAAACTCACTGTTAAGCAAATGCTGTTGGTCTACACAGAAATGCAATTTAAAACACTTTTCCCAATTTGAAGGCTTGAGATTTCTATCTAAAATTCCTACTACCTTTTGCAAAGAAAATAAAATCTTGGGTGGAAAAAGAAACTGAGAAATTTGAGGTTTATGTTTTCTGTGAACAGATGTAATATTTGTAACATCTGTCCATATTTTGTGATGATTTACAAAACAAAGACAATTATTTTGAATTTCACAAAGCTAGAACACCTTTCTCCTTAACAAACACCTTGTTGCAAGCCAGCAAGCAAAATACCAAAACAGTTTAGATTTTAAAAGTTAATTATGCAACATTGCCTTATGAAAGAATTCATAAACTGTTGAGACATACTTCAGCTGAGATGGTGGAGCTAAGGGGCTAATGTGGAAAAAGAATAGGTATCTGAACATGTGAATAACACACACCACAAGGCATTTAAATTAAAGAGAGTCAGTGGGGTGGAGAAGGCAGCTCCAAGTGAGTGATACAGATCATCTAAGAAAGACAGATTAAATTTAGCCAAACTTACACAGACATTCATTAAAAAAAAAAAAAAACCAAAAAAGACTACCCCACACCTAACATTGTAAAAGAGATAACAAACACACTGTTCTAAATAAAGTCACAGGGGAGTTTCTGTGACTGCATTGTTTCTTTTTGCCACACAGTAAAATGTTTTGGTTTTCTGTAATAGAGAGTTCCCTCAATTAAAATCTGCCTAGTTAAGGTAAATGCCATCCCTCACATGACTGACCTCTGAAATCCTGTAGTAGCCCATAACTGTATGTGAAAATTTATGTTAAGAAGCTAGCTTTCTCAGGCATTGAGAAGGAATTATATAATGCATTTATATGCCACTTAAATCATACATTTATGGGGTTTAGACACCCTCTTGTGGAATTGTATTTAAATTAAGCAATAAATGTAGTAACTTGCCCGTTCTAGATAACATTTTTCAAAGTAAGCCATGTCATCAGCTTCTGATTGTTCTCCATGAGAAACTTGCCCTGGGGCATTCGAACTACCTGAAAAACAAAACATAAACAAAAAACAAAACCCCTTTTTTATTAATGATACTTGCTATTTCATTAGTTATGTTTTACATTTGGCAAAACCCATTTAAAATGGGAAATTACCTTTATAGGCAAGTACAAAACCCAGCATTTGGGACCAAAGAGAAACCTTTTTAGTCAGGCTTGCACCTACTGTAAATTGTCTTAAAGGAGTTCAACAGTTATAATAATTGCTAAATTGTCGTATTAAATAAGGGACATAAAATAAACATAAGTGACCCATAATCTCATTCAGAAAAACTTTCTGGTAGAAAGTAGTGGATTTCACAAGATTGTGCTGAATATGTACAACCCATGATGACTTTCTACGAGGAATTAAGAATTCTAAAGCTGATCCAATGAATACATGACACCATTAATGGGAAAGATAGCAAACACTAAGAAAAAATAATTTAAGGTAAAAAACACATCAACGGCAAAAATAGCAAGCATTAAGTTATTCTAAGCACTTGAAGTACATGAATGTTGTACTAACTTATCACATAGCAAAGTTTCAATACTCATTTTAATGCCCTGAGCATCCTTCAATTCATTAATAAAATCAATTAATTTCATATTAAAATCTTTTTGTATAACAGTATTATCCTACTTATACATCACCTGCTATTTGTGGCATGGTTTGAGTGGAATTCGAAGGCCCCTGAAATGCTTTCAGAAATGGATGATCCATGCTAGTAATAGGGGCTTCTAAAATTTCAGCAGAAGGAGCACCTGTTAGAAAATAAGTCGAATGAAAATAATCATTAACTCCAGGAGATACAGTCCTAATACACATGATGGGGTCAAAACAAGGTTACAGATTCATATCTACAACTCTCAGCACAGACCCCATGAGCTAGAGTTAACAAAAGCATTACAAGCATGGCTTCAAAAGGAGTGAAAAGCTTTGTTTCTTCAATTACTACAGTAAAGTTTTCGTTTCTAAACTTCAGACAAATCCAAAAATTCAGATCAGAATTTAAAAATTAAATAATGTGCATGTGGCAATGATGGATAAAACAGTATTTCAGGACAAAACGTGCATTATTAAATGACATAAAATCACAGAGTAGAAAAAGTATCAAGACCAACTAACATGTCTGTTAAAAAGGTCTACCAATTACCTCTTTTTTTAATGCTGAACAGCTATTAACCTTTGAGTTTGGAAACAAAAATGCTGTAAATATATAACCAAGAAATATCTGGGCAGTATTAGGCTAAAGGACTAACATAAATAGAACATGGAAGTATTAGATTACAGAAGTATTAGTAGTTACAGATTCTCTCTAAAGGGTATCCTGCACTTCAAGCAGAAGCCAGTGGGTTGAACATCAGAATTGTTGAAAAAGACTTTTTTATCAACTCACTACAGGGAGTAGGTCAACGTGGTCCTTTAACACCTGGGGGCAGCTGGAAAGGAACAGTCTTTCTGCAGTCCTACTCCTGTTCATCCAATACACCTTCAAACTTTGGAACTCTGTTTTCATTTAGTACTTTACAAAACTTATGTGGAGAATTAAAATTTCATCCCAGATCAGCTGCACATACCTATTCCACTCTCATCGAGCCTCATGTAGCCTTCTGCTAGTGAGCTAAAACCAATCAGTCCTCCCATGGCAGCGTAAGGAACATCCTGCCCCACGGGCTTTCCTTGGGCTAGGCGCTCCTCTTTCGTTTCCACAACTGTTTCGTGAGCATATGCTGGCTGACCACATGCACAGGTAAAGCAGCTATGAAAGCCTGAACACTTGGAACCTAAGAAACAAATAAATGAGTCAGATGGTGATGGGATTTAAGCATCCAGCTGTATGAAAAAGCTGTATAGAAGAGAAAGGACAACTCTTGGGATTAGATCATGAGGGCCATCCAGTCATAGGATCTCACAAAGCCAAGTTTCAAGTCCCTCTGAGGATGGAGGTTTCACCTCTCTGAGCAGCCTGAACCAATGCTGGAACAGAAATTTCTTTACAGATATCTAACTGTATTTCCTGTGTTGCAACTTGTGTTCATTGTCATTAGCAACAAGCCTCTCCATCCACTTACAACAAACAAAAAGAGAAGTTCTGACACTGGGTAAAGCTGACAACCTGCCAGCATTTTGGCAACATTCCCTTCAAAGGTGTATAGCACGTGTCAGTGTTGCAGGGCCAAGAAACTTCACACCACAATTCATTACGCAAATCACAATTTAAATGTCTTTTAAAATTAGCAAAATTTTCTCAGTAGCAAATAGAGACTGTGGAAACACCAAAATGGGTTCTATACAGGAGTTGACTTTCAGGGTTTCTTAAAGCTTACATAGACACAGGATGTAATTGAAATAGATATACAAATATTATGTGACTTTCAGAAACAGAAAGTGCCCTGCCTGCCCTAGCTACATCTAAAACTGTCATCAAAGCCCCTCTGGAGTAATAATGTGACCAAGAAATTGAGGAAGTGATGTTGCAAATGTTTCATTCTATGAATTACCCTGCTTCCAGCTCACAGTTCATTTTGTGGAGCACTATGAAAGATTTCTTTAAGTCTTTTGTAATATGTTGATCACATTCTTGAAAATATTAAAGGTTTTTTCATATTATTTTGGGCACTCCTCAGTAACAGAACTCTATGTTTGGACAGAGAATACAGTATGTGCAATATATACAGAGCAACAAGCAGTTAAGTTTTTCAGTTATATCTTATCTGTCACATTAGATTTATCAGTACTGGACAAGACTAATGCCATTACATTTAAAAACGCAAGTCCAAAACAGGGGCAATTCTTGGCACTTCTCTGTGAAATCTGTGAAGCCCTCAGAAGTGTCTAGTATTTTTGAGAAACACTAAGCAAAAGGCATTACATATATTAATATTGAAAACACTGTGTTCTATGGATTCAGTCTGAATTATCCAGCTGCACATCTAAGATTTTCACGTTACTTAGTGCAAATTCTTGAAAGGCTGTCATGTAGATATTTTATGGTTTATTTTGTGGGATATGGTTCTCAACTAGCAAAAGCTGTTTAGTTTTCTCTGTACAAAATAGAGACAGTCCATGAAAGAAATTTAATAACAGTGCAGAACTCCAGCAGAAAAAAACTTCATCTTATGTAATTTGAGGTTTCAAACTAAAATATCTTTATGCATTATTTATTTCTTCTGGTTAATAATTACTGTTTTTCATTACATTAACCTCAAACAACTGTAGCAAAAAGCTTCCTCTTAATCCCTTCTCTAAGATGTTGCTGAAACTCCATTCCCATTTGCATTTCTGGACCCACAAGATGTTTGGTCATTAATCACTTTGTTAGAGTGCTAGCAACAGTATTATTTCGGAACAGAGAACTACTTCCTGCTGAGTTGAGAAAAGATATAAAAATATATTAATGTTATAGTCAACTAGACAATAGAGGGGTGGAGATCAACACTTCCCTCTCTCAAACTACCAAGTTCAGGTAGAAAAGGCACATACATGCAGCTGGAAGTGACAGACTGTAAACAGGGTGCTTTCATACTGTCTATCTTCAGGCATCTGTCTCCATAAGCACCTGTCTGAAGCATTCAGAGATTTAAACTCCTTCACAGGACCTGGGGAAACTAAAGATGTTGTTCTAAACCCTCCTGTGCAAAAGGTGACGTCTTCCTTCCCACTTCTCATCCTTCCTCGAGGATGAAAATACACATCGGTGACAAGAGCAGCACACACCCAGCACCCTGGGCAAAGCACAGATGCCTCACGTGCTGCTGCTGCTGAGTTTCCTGGCAGAGAAAGCTGCAGGCCCAGCAGTAACTTACAGGAGTTACAGGGGAACCCAGGCGCCGCGCTGTGCTGGCCGGCGAAGTGCTTGCAGCGGCAGCGGACGGGCTGGGTGCCATTCAGGGGCACAAACTGGTAGGACTGGCACGGGCAACGTTTCACTCTGCAAGGCACACAGATGGGCCGCTCTTTGGGAAGCACCTCATAGTCTGTTTTGTGTTGTTTATACCTAAAACAGGAAAAATAATAACTTTTGTAACTTTGTTAGTATTTATCAGAAAACTACCTTATCATTAACTTCACAAGTTTTGTTTTGAAGTAGCTTTAACTGTACTATTTGCTCTTAATTGTTAATTTTCAATTAAATGCATAATAGCAGGTGGTTTTACATCTATTCATTACATAAATATCACATATCCTTATGTTTCATTTTGAGAGCACTGCCAGAATAAATCTACGTTAACTCATGCGTTACAGCTGAATTTATTGAGACTACAAAATCATTTTAGTCTCACAAATATATTGACATTTACATTTACAAACAGTTCTTCCTATTTAAAACCTAATTTTCTCAACCCTTAAACCTTAAATAAATTTGCCTATGTGCTACTGTAATACATCTGGGATATTTCACATTTTCCTGATTTTTAAAAATACTGAAGTGTAAAAGAAGGGAAGGTACTCACCGGTGAGTGCAAAAGCACAGTGTCTCTGGTCCCACAAGCTTACAGTCCATGCCAGTTGGTGATCTCCAGCTCACATACAACCTGTTCTTTAGCCGAGCTGGTAATACTTTTCTTTTGTACTCCTCATATTCCTCAGGAGTAAAGAGCTTTCCTCCATCATCATCACCTACAATTCTGTATACATGGCATTAAAAAAGCCATAAGAAAATTAAGACAATAAAAGTAGGTTTCTCCAGATACTTTTTTTTCAAATTATACATAACACCACTTTTTCTGTAAATGCAAAACAAATCTTGTATTTCATATTACTCTTCTAAAAATTTAACAGAACTGTAGCTGATTTTTAGAGAATATTTTTTGAATAATATTCTTTTAAAAATTTTGCTTCGATGTACTGAAGACCAGTTCTAAGAGAGAAGGAAAAAACTGATACAGCAAACTACCAAGGGTTCTTTTGGGGAAAAAAGCAAAGAGCACCAAGAGTCATGTAACTGGCCACCTCTGCCTCAGACTTCTTGACTGACCTCTGGCAAGCCACTTCACTCATCTACATCCAACTGTACTGCAAACTTGTATCAGGAGATTAATCTTAGTCTAGTCTGAGTATTCAGCTGCAAGCAGGTAACCACACTGCCATCCAAGTAGCAAACAATACATCCAAGTTGTCTTCTGGGTGCAAGAAGGCTATGCTAGTTTCTGTAGTTGAATTTGGTGGGAGCTGTATCCCTCAATTCAGACAGGCCCATTTGTTTAAGCGATCACTGTGGTCAAATTCAAGGTCACTGAATAGCTGGAACTCTGGAGCAGCATCCAAATTCTGCATTTATGGAAACAATTAATGACAATAAATATAATATGTAAAATACAATTGAGACCTAAATGCAGCATTTATCTATGCTGAAAGAGATTTTGTTAATGTCTGTAAATATTTCAGGTATTATTTATTGGATACGTTAAAATATACTGAATGAGTGATTCTTTGTCAAATATTCTGTGGATTTGTACACTGCCAGCACTGTACAGCACCAGAATAATGTGCCAACACAACGCTATCATTTGCATGTCAACCCAGCCAACACCCACTGAATCACGGCACATCTTACGTAAGAAATACCACTGTGCCTTCCTCTGGTGTTTTTCTCAAGGTTTTCCTAAACTAAGATCTCAGCACAGCGAGTGTTTTTATTTTTGTTCAGCCTTTCGAGAGGACCACTGACAAGATTAGCAAAGACACGCAGCAGTATAACGGATTTATACAATGCAAAACCTGGAACTCATGAGGCACACAAGTCCTTGTATTCTGAAAGAGCAGTACGGCTGGCAGAATATCAAATAATGGTGTGGATTGGACGGGACCTTAAAGACCACCTAATTCCAACGCCCCCGCTGCGGGCAGGGATGCCACTGGTAGACCAGATGGCCTCTCACAGCACATCTCACGCTGCCGGGCGGGCCTGGATGAGAGGGACGATGCGAGACTTCACTGCAGACAGCCAAGCTTTGCAACGCGTCCCCACCGGGGCACACCAGCCACGGCACCTCCGGCTGCGACAGTGAACGGCGGGCGGTGCATGTGGCTCAACGAAGCTGCCGCAGACCCCGAAGCAGCCAATTCAGGAGGGCCGGAGGCGAGCATGCCTCCCGGAGGAATCCCGAGCCGCGGGCCGGCTGCCGGGGATGCCACACGGCTGCCGGCGGGGAGCGCCCGGCCCCCGCCCCTGCGACCCCACCGCGCCGCCCCTGAGCCCTCACCGCCGGTACTCCGCGTACTCCTCCAGGGCCTGAGCCTCCACCTGCAGCCGCTCCATGCCCGCTGGGCCGCCCGGGGCAGGGTCTGGGAAGGGGCAGGGTCCCAGCAGCGCCGGCAGTCGCCCGCGCACGGACAGCGGCAGGCAGGAGGCACTGGGAGGCACCGAGAGGCGGCGGGGGACAGGCGGGGGAAGG
>WEKY01007161.1:12071-25255 GCA_013390045.1 Picathartes gymnocephalus
TACCCGGAGGCAGGCGGAGGGAAGGCGGGCGCGGGCGGGCGGCTGCCGCAGCACGCTCCGCACCGGCGGCTGAGAAACGTGCGGGTCCGGGAGGTGTGTGCAGCGCCCGTGGGCACGGCCAGCCCCGCGCCGGGGTGCTGTCCCCGCCGCTCGTTACCGGGCGCGCAGCGACGAGTCACACGCACCGGGGCGAGGTGCTTCTTTGTTTTATTCTGGTTTGCGCAAAGCAGGGAGCTAGGTGGTAACCCACAAAAGGCTAGGTCACCGAAACTTTACACTATTTATACATTTTAACAAAGGCATCGGCATTCATTGGTTACAAATTGCATAAGTTTTTTAATAATTAGGATTCAGCCCCTATTTGCTGTCATACCTTTCACTTGTCATGCTAGTTAAGTACAGAGGCATGGTTCCGCCCGTTTGAGTCTGGAGTCCGGTTTGAGTAGGTGGCTGCGATCACCCACAGCTGGAATTACCTTTCCCCTAGTTACCGCTCCGTTCTGGTGGCTTCACTCGTGGTGGCTCTCATCCAGACAGACCATTCATCTTGGGGTTGTCTTCTCTTTTCCTTAAAACAAAAAATTAGCCGAGCATACAACGTTCACAATGCAATTGCTCAATAACTGTCCAGCCATGGCTACTGATTAACAACTGAAAAAATGGAAAGTTTGATTCAAATCTTGAGGGGCTCGATGTCAAGGACAGGTGGTGTGCACACGCTCCCCGGGAAGGCAGTCACTCCCTGTGCCCCTCGGGATGGACACGCTCCCTGAGCAGCTGTGCCAGGGCACAGCCACCCACACACACCTGCAGAAGGGCACCCACAGCCATGGGTGCCACCAGCCACACAGCACAGCACAGCACCCCAAGCCCTCCCAGCGCATGCCTTGCACCCACATTGCCCTCTGCTCCTGCTACTATTTAGACCACCACTTCTCTGGTAGGTAGGTGAGGGGTGTTTTTGGTTGGTCACAGGTTCCTCTTCACAAAATAAAATATATGTTCCATTAGAAAATGTATGTTTTATTCATAGTTCGAGACTACAGGAGGCCAACTTTGGGAAGCATTGCTAACCGAAGACGGTTCTTAGACTGGCAACCTGCAAGTCCCGATTCCTCTCCACATGCCACAATCAGTGTCACCACATTGGAACAACTCCAATACGTTTTTAGTGAATCCACCATAGGCTGCTATTTCTGATACTCCACTGTCTGTGTAAATTGACTGCTTCCCCTTGATACAAACAGACTGGCCACAAAGTGACCAAATATATGAAGAAAAAAATATAATAAGTTTTCCTCATGTTGGGAAATGGGTATGTAAATTGTACTCTGCCTGCTAGCATAAGCTACGAGCCTTCAGACTGTCAAACTGAGATCCAAGAGGAAAGGCTTTTTCCATACCATACAATGATACGTCCCTGACAAGGAAAAAGATACAGCAATTCAGGGAAACCTCCACTGGGCAAGCCACCAACAGTGCAGCAGAAGGTGGAGAGGAAGGTCACAAGGACCACGGCAATGTTTTGCCAAAACATCCCCCAGAGAGAGATGAAACAACAGGGACATTGTCAGGCTCCCAGCAGCATCCAAATAAGGTGGTAGGGCATACGGTCTGGACATTTGTCCTGTGGCTATGCCACATGTATAAGAAATTTCAGCAGAGCAGACAGCACTGTAACACAACACACACGTTCTGTCATACTGAGATCTGAACACAAACAGCTCACCCTCGAAGGCAGGAAAGATCTGGGAGCAAGTCCCCACTGCAGTTAATACATCTTCAAGTAAGCAGGCGGAAGAAAATAAAATCACACAAAAAAAGTCCGCATTGTCAGGGAAAAGTCAGGGAAAATTCCTCTTGTGATCAGAACTTCGAAAAAGAAACAGATGGGGGAAAGGGGACCTTGAAAGCAGGACAAGAAGCTCCTCTGCAGACAGCGAGTTTGAACATACTGAGGAACACACTGCTGCACAAAACTGAAGATCTCTGAGATCCCTTCTCTGTATGCACATTTTGCTAGTGCCAGAGATCCCAGCACTGCCAGTAAAGGGGGAGGTATGTGGCGGGGGAAGAGCTCTGGCAAGCCTGGTTCATGAAGAATGAGCAGAGCTCCTGTGTCACGGGTTGATGTGCCTCATCTGTGCAAGATCTTTCTTAAAAACAGTCCTCTGAAATACAGTTGGGTTTAGAGAGAAGAGCCAGGTTTCTTAATAAGGCAGTTTTCAGTGAGGGGTACAAATGTTAGTCTATATGGCACTCATGTCAGTGTTTATGCATGAACAGCCAGTGAGAATTTAGTGACAGTAGGAAATCAAGTCAGTTTTTGTGAGGCATCTGTCCTATGAACTACTTCCCATTGGAAAAACTGAGGATTTTTTCCCCTGGATTTGATCACAAGTGTTTTGCAATACAGACAGTGTTCAGTTTATTAGCACCCAGTGCTAATAAGACCCCCCCCACCCCCAAAGATCTGCTTGGATCCAAATCTGGATCAGTAGACTTACTTGGGAACAGATATAAAAGGTACTTTGTAACTCAGAAATTGAGTTCTTAGCTAATAAAGGTATCTCAAACACTCTTTTTTTACTGTCATAGCATGAGTATTGGAATACATTTTGAATTTAGAAAACCCATTCCTGTCTCTCATCCCTTCTAAGAGACTGTTAATAGACATCCAAAATAAAATTCATTAAAGGATGCTCAAAACAGATTTTTGTTTTGTAAACTACCCAATAATTTTCAATAGCAGGAAAGAAAAAAAAAAGGCTTTCTGCTACCGTGAAGAAGTAAGTAAAAGGAACAGGAATCCAGATGGCATGTTTTACCTCCTGGAGTTGTGAGGTAGCATACGGATACTGCTGGCCCAAGATCTCTGAACACATCAAAGTGGGTTGAACATGTGGACACATACTTATAGTACAGCTCTGTGAGACCTAAGGTGCTGCCTCAAAGGCAACAGCTTAATGCTTCATAGGGTGTTGACAGTCTCTCTCAACATCCTCTGTTAACAATAAAATGTGTGACCCTTTAAAATTTTTTAAAACTCTTACAAGTTTGACAAGTGCTTAAAATTATTCTCAGTGAAACATCTATAAATTGAAGATAGCCACGTCATTAATGCAAAAATAATTAATTTAGTAAAAACCTCTTTTAATATTTTAGATGTCAAGTCATCACAGTAGTCAGTCATTCTATTTCTATGGATGTGGTCAATGACTATCTGATTAGCTACACTGAAAATAAGAAGAATTTAGGTGGCAAAAAGAATAACAGAAACAGTTTCCATCAAATTGTTTCCTCCCTCCACGTGTTATCAATATCCCAATATACAAAAGAGCAAATGCAAGCAGTACTCACTTTTATGAACTTCTAACCATGACCATATACTATGCTACAATAAAAATTAGTTTGTGTATTATTAAACCTAATTTACAGTATTTAAAGAGGTCATTGTTTCTCTTCAGTTTTGCTATCAAAACAACAGAACCTGATTAGACACCAACTGACAGAGTAAGTTGATGAATGCCACAGGGAATATGGAAGCTCATGTACAAGCAAGGATCAATTAATAATGAAAGATTTTTGCTGGAGGTACTGACAAACACAGTTAGGAAACTTATAGTAATTTAGATCACTTAGAGATAATTCAGCAGCATGTGATGCCACTGGTGCTTAAGAGATGTGACTTCACAAATGTATTTAATGTGAATTCCTTTTAAATTTGGCTTCATTTTAATAATCTAAGGATATTTTCAAATGCCTATATGCATCATTCCTAACAACGTGAGATTAGTGAAATACCCATTCAGTACCAGTCTTTTCCACATTAAAAACATAGCAAAAGTCTAATTCACTATTTTGGCTGCTATAAAGGGAAGTCTCCCATTTCGGTCTTGCCTTTGAAAGTGGCATGCTATCAGATACACCAAATTGAACCCCAAAGACAGCAGACTCTGTTTTGAAAACTACAAAACAATAAAAGCACAATCACTAGGTAAAGATGGTCATATTTGGATTAATTGACACTCTATATCACCTTTAAAAATACCCCACCAATCTTATATAAGAACGTTCTAGACATTTAGCCCATTCAATTAGTCAGTGTATTTTTTGGAATTAAAAGGTTTTCAAGAAAACATACTGAACAGGGATGTTACATTTTCTGCAATCATTTTTCTAAATAAACTTCTTGATAGCGGTTCCCAAATTTACTCTGCTTCTGCGCTCCCACGAGCAAAGGCTGTGACAGCAGCAAATACCCCCAGAACATGTACCTGCACAGGAGCTGCTTGGTTGCTAAAGCAACTTGCACACATCACAAACACAATTCAATTTGGAAACCTCTGCATTAGCAAATATTTTTAATTAGAATTCAGATCTATCCAGCCAGCTTCTTTAAATGACTGTGTTATTGAAAAACAAGGATTTAGCAGTTGCTTAGAAAAACAGACAACTGTGCAATATGCGATGCATAATACCGGGTGCCAAGGACACTGATGTTTCACCACACTAAGCACAAGAACCTGTATATCCTTGTGCCATGTTTCTGTATTTTTAAAATTATTTCATTTAAAACAGATCAACAAATTTCATGATTGTAAGAGTGCATAGGCAGCCTGTTAAGAGCAGTCTCAGTGTGTTCCAGAGGAGTGTCTGTCCATTCATCCATCCATTCATCCCAAAAGTTCTTCAATGTGGAACACTCAGAACTTCCCCACACACAATTGTGAGACAATGCTTGAGTATCTTCATTACATTAAGATTACTATGCAGAGATTCAACATTATTTATTTAGATGAGAAAAGCAACAGAAAGAACCACAGAATAAAGACAATTTCCCCAAGATTTTTTCCCGGCAGGTATTTAGTTGTAGAACTCAAGGGCTTTATTGAGACCTGTGCTGTTTCTGTCTATTTAGACAGCAATCAACAGATACTCTTTTCTTTCCATTTTTCTTCATTAGAACTTTTGTTTGGAAGTGGATCTTGAACATTTACTTGCTACCTACATTAAGCAATCACTCAGAGGCACAGAAGTACTGCCACTTACCTAGTGAAATCAGCTGATAAACACTCATGAGGCAAATTACAGCTGGGAAAATTCAGGTCTCCTAATTTACCAAAAGATTTCAAGAACAAAACCGAAACACTCCCCCATCCCCCAAAGCAGTAGTTCTTTATATTAGAGAGGTTATATGTCCTCCTGCCTTCCAAAGGGCAGAAGGAGAAGAAAGAAAAGGTAGTAATACCCCAAACCCCACCCAGCCTAAGAACCAATCAATCACAAGGAGATTCCATATACACAAAACCTGAATGAAGTCCATTTGGGGGGGCTTTGTGATGTCGTCTGAAATAGGAAATACACAGCTGCATCATAAAAACTGTGGCACACCAGAAATACTACTTAAATATTCCTAAGAAAGAAAAAATGTGTTTGGCAACACAACCAAATGTTGTGATATTATCAAGCATTTTGGACCTGGGGTAAGTTGTAGGCTTTCTCTTGCTTCTTCTTCACAAGTCCTTGGGTTCTTTACACAATCTCCTGCCTTTGTCAGGCTGCCACACCTCTTACATATCCTATACAGGAGGCTGCAGGCTAGAACATGCAGATGTTTTCTTACTACTGTTAAAAAGAAAGTCAGTGGAGACCCTCTCTTTATCTCTTCCTTACCCTTTTTTACCTTAGTCTGCACACCTTAAGTTTAGTTTTGCCACTCTGAGAAGTGTTGTCATCTCAGCAAAAAGGATGAAGGTCAGCTTTCACCTTCTGCACTGCTGGAACTCTATTCATGAATGGAACTTTTATACTGTAAGAGAGGTAGTTCACAGTTTTCTATATATAACATTTTGTCAAGTACAAACTAATTCCAAAGAGCTATTGGACTACCAAAACATAAGAAAAAAAGCAACTACTTGCTAATGGCCCTAGGAATTACCATGACTGCATGTATCAGTCTCCAAATCCCCTAAATACAATAACCTGCTTGTACCCACAGCGACAAAGACTCAACTTGCAAGGCTTGTTATGCTTGTTTAACACTCCTCAGTAACTTTGAGGTTCCACATACCCTCACAAGAAAAAAAGAGTTACTTTTGTATATTCACACAAGAACTGTGTGCTTATAGCACAAAGGTTTTGGGTTGTAACAATCAAGTATCTAGGAAATAAATGAGATAGATGGATATAAATATCAACGTATCTATCTTCATGTTTTCAATCTGCAGGTTCAAAAGAAGTTCTGCACAGATCTTCTTTACTCTTAGGTTAAACAGTGAAGTGTTTGCCATGAAAGATCTAAATCAGTTCTTTTATTTTCATTTCTTTCTCCCCTCACCTCTAACCTGAGGAAAGTTTCAGGGCATTAGAATTTCAAGAGCAAAAGAACTCAGTGACTGAGAAGGAAGAATACCAGAAAGTATTACTAAACCTCAGAGATGTACAACTTTCCAATCCAGAAGCAGATAGAGCACACGTAGAATGACAAGACCATTTAATTACAAACAAAACAAAACAAACCCCAAACAAACGAACAAAAAGAACATTTACAAGTACAATTAAAATTTATTTTTTCCTCTTTCGGCATTGAAGTGAGTACACATTTACAAACAATGTGACCAAAAAAAAATCATCTGGATACTAACTAAGTACTAACTAAGATTGCAATTGTATTTTTCTTTATAACCATCAAGAATATCAGCAAGGATATAGAAGAAAGGAAAAAAACATGTAACTTTGCCTGGTATATCATCCAGCGCCTCCAGTTTTACTCATCCCCAAAACCTCACTTACAGGACACTTTTGGCAAAAGTCCCTGAACATTCTGTCCCCTCCAATCATTCAGTACAATTTAAAAAACAGGTTCAGTGGCACTTTAATATGATTTCAGTAACATCCGAGATACAGTGCACCCACACTGCATGCAATTCACTTTGCTGTAAGGCTGACTTAGACATAAGGCAAACATTACCTTAGCTCTCAAATATTCCATGATTAGACACCCGAAGTACATATACCTCTGTTAAATGCAGAGATGCCTTGCTTCCCTTCATTGCTTTTCCCTCTGATCAAGAAAGCAATTCAGGGAGATGGTGTGCTATACTCAACACAAACTGCAAGGCATTAAAATGTTAAAGCAAACAGCAATGAATAAAAATAAACTGTATTCACATATCCAAAACTTATATCCATCACTTAAATAATTTTATCTGCAATTACAAAATACATACACTTAAATATCTTCTTAAGAAATAATCATTTAAGATATCACAGATGATGATTTGCTTTTAATAATCTAACTGCCCTATCTCTGGCATAAAGATAAACCTGGACAGTGTTACTACCTAGAATGTTTTCCTATTATAATAAATTTTCTTAAATATACAGTAAATTCTCTTTAACTATTCTGACAGATAGTGCAAATAAAGACATTCTTTGGGTCACAATTTTAAAATATTACCACCAATGCTATCCTCAATTTAATATTGTTTTAGTAAATAAGTAACAAAATATTTTAAGTGTACACATTTTCTAACATCTGTTTAGCAACACATTTTCCTTAGTTACCTCAGCTTAATGCAGATCACAAAAAATGAATAAACTACAATACTGCTCACCTATCCAAAAGATATGTTATATTCATACTTAAATAAATATATTTAGAAACCTACTTTAAGTTTCCCATTGCTTTCCACTTATTGTTATATTACTCAATGGCCTATTACATCAAATCATTATACCAAAATATCTTCAGAGGCAACAAAGATCACTTGAGAAGCACTGCTCAAAGGCAATGAAATAATGCTTTGAGAACCTAAGCACATGTTAGGCCTACATAGATCCAAGCACATTGTAGAATACAATAGTTTAAGCTTGTTTTAGAGTCAGCTACTGCTTTGCCCTAGCCAGAGATAAAAAGCTTATCTTAGATATTATCCATCAATGACATAGCAACACAAAGTGGCCCTGTTTGCTATCTAATGTTGCTTGCTGGCTTTCCACGTTTATTTGAAGTCAATGGCACCTGATGGTTAGTTCCATTAGTGGTATTTGTTGCTGAGCCATTCACAACGATGTAATCAACCTTGTTTTCCAATTTCACCAGGCGCTGTAAGATGTCATCCAGAAGAACAGCAATTGTTCTCTTAAGATCAGCTGAAGATAATGGAAAAAACAAATTACAACCTGTTATTTACTGTGTGTGGAAAAGAACTGCCATTTCAACATATTCACATCTTAGGACTTGCTATCCTCCCTATCACACTTTTTGGAAAGGAGTGCAGATTGGTATAGAAGTACAGAATTAAACAGCTGCTTGATTTTTCTTTAATACCATTTCTTTGTTATTTTAGGGAAGGGAGATACTGCCATAACAGGGAACTGTGAAGGCAGACAATTAAATATTAGAGTATAAGAACAGAAACACTAGTTGGAACATTAAAGTGACTATTCAAAGGTATTATTTCAAATTTTATCCAGACAAAAGCATTGGCATACTCAGCTATGTCATCTTTTAGCCTTGGATGCAAGAGAATATATCTAAATACTTTCCAGCATAAAGAAGGTAAATAGCTTTTCTTTCTATTTAGCCCATAGAAAAGCTGCTATTAAAAGGTATCTTATTTCTTCTTACAAAAGCTATAAAGCAAGCATAAAAAAATCTATTTATATCTTTATTGACTGAAAAGTAAGAGAAAAGACAGTAAAAAAAATTCTCATGTTCTGGAAGACAAAACTAGTAACATGTTTCAACAAGAGCTAATTATGCTGTTGCCAATCACCATCTTCTTTCAGATTTGAAAAAAATTAACAAACTTACCAGGTTTTACAAGGTGTTAAGATTCCCTTTACACATGAAGACATCTACAAACTCTGTCCCTACCCCCTGCCCTCTAACTAGTTCATAACTAAGCAGAAAGATTGGAGAGAAAGATCACAGGCATCAAAGTGAAAAAAAAGAGTAAAACAGATAAAATTTAAAAATCAGTAGTAAATTAAACTTCAAAAAAAGAAGTCTCCCTCTAAAATTAATTAGTTTCTTGTTTAGTAATGTTAACTTTGAAAAAACAAAAAATAAGCTGCTTAACAATTCAAGCCAGAGCAGGGTCTGCTGTCAATAACAGAGGGTGGGTCATGTACTCTGTACTCATTCTGTGCTCAACAACCTGAAGGAGGGAATTGTCATGTTTTAATTCTGATGATCAGCATGTAGATCAAGAGACGACTTAAGTTTTTATTAAACTTCAGACAAAACCACAGAAGTCTAAGTTGGAAATACACTGTAAGACTTATAGAGCAGGAGAACACTGCAGTACACAAGGATTTTTGGGGTTTTAAATGACAGAAAAACTTAATGACACAGTAAAGGAAGGAAGTCCTTGAGAACAAAAAAAAAAAAAAAAAGGGGGGAGGAGAAAACAGGGAAGAAAAGAGAAAAGAGTCTCTTACTATCATAAAAATTAAATTTAAGAATTAAAGGACTAAAGGCTTTTCACTGTCTACTCCTCTTGGGTTGCTCCTGCACATCTTGTCATCACAGACTTGATTAGTAACAGCAAAAAGAATTCAGACACATTTTTGCTGCTTGCACTCTTACCAAATGCCAAGAAAGGGCATCCTACAACAGGCAGAGCCATTTAAGGAAAGCTTAAGGAGGGGATCAAAGTTTATTATTATACATCTTTTGAGATACTATTTTTCAAATAAACATTTTTAGTTATCTTCTCAGTACTTCAGAAGATAGTGAATACTGGCAACCTATTTATCAAGTTAGGTCCATATTCACAAGACAGGCAAATCAGAGAGATATGATGCACCACGTACTAAAGCTCGCAAGACAAGGGACCTTATCCTTTATGGCTACTTCTAAAACAAGGGGAGATTCTGCCAAATTCATACTTGCAGTCTCCAAACTGCAAATTGAACTAGTATGTTGCTTTTTCACTGTGTTTTTAAGGAGAAGAAAATTCAAGAAATAAAAGCAGGAAGTTAGCAATGAGGTACTAGAAGAATCTGGAATGTTGAAGTGACCTAATATTAAACTTTGTCCCTGTATCAAACACATGATTATTCCTCAATAGCTGAAAATTCAGAAAAAGCATAAGGTAACTGTTACTTCTGTAAGTAACTGTATTCATGTACCTGGAGAGACTGAAAAAAAAATCCTGGAAAGCACAAATTTCATGTATGAAGCTTGATTTTACAACTCATCTTAATCTTCAACTTTGTTGAATACACTAAAATCAAATCAGTTAATACAGTTGTTTTTTCTGCTGAAGAGTAGCATATATTACTTAAAAAAAAAAAAAAAAAGAAAACTTATAGCTTTACAGTTTTCAGAAAAAGAATATATTCAAGTAACTAGTATGGCTTTTTTTCTCTTACCATATCCTACCATAGAGGCTCCACCACCACCATTCATTAGGTTTTTGTTTTCTTCTGCCAGTGCTTTGACATATCTTTTACTGAGATCTAATATCTGTCCACGCAACTCAGCACTGCTCTGGCGTCTTGGATACTGAAAAGTGTAGCGTAGCAACATCAAACCCCAAATGATTCCAAAGATTAGTAAAAACATACTCAGTTTCTGGGACATATTTTTTCTTGAAAATGTTAGAAACATTTCTGATGAAGGTCACAGGCGTGTCCTAATTTCAAGATAAGTAGCTGAATTCTGCTTTGTCAAATTGTATTACATATTAAACAAAAATAATATTTCTATGAAGTGAAAAATCTTCTGGCTGGATCATCTTGAATATAATATCTTCTCATGTTTTAGTTGGTCTTGATTCCTGAAATTTGTAAAGTACCACTTGGTTATTCAAAACTGCTACAATTGTTGAGCTCAAGAATAAGTATCAGTTTCCAAATACAGTTTTATTGCATCACCTAGCAAACAACTGTGGTTTCTTTATCTGCTTAGAGTTTCAGTTACTTTTCCATCTCACCTGTTATTTACAGGGTTTCCTCTTTCTATTTTTCCCAATTTTTGTTCTCCAAAAATCAAAACTGTGCTACCACAAATCAACTTAAGTACTTTAAATACTGGAATTTAAACTGACATTAAACCCAAATGCATTTGAAAGAAAATGCAGTATCTAGAAGAGACCTGTAAAACATTTCTATACAACATTGTGACGAGTTATACAGATACATCTACACACAAGATCTTGTGAAATTATTCACTTGATTCTCATTCGTCACTTTGAAGTACAGCGCAAATATGGACAGACAACATGTGGAATGATGTTCCTTGGTTGGTTAGCTAGGTCAAAGTTTCCTCTCCTGGCTTTGTACACCATTCAGGTTTTTTATTTGTTTTGGTGTCTTACTATTGAATAAAGAGATAAAACCAAAACAAATTGGCACACTGCACCTCAGCATTCTACTACGACTTTCAAAAATGTCTTACCATAGTACCCAATTCTGATCCTTCAGTAGATTAAGGCTTCAGGAGGAAAGCAAGTGGTAGGAAAGCTTCAGCAGTTAAATAGTAACTGTTCAGATAGTTTGAAGCAGTTTGAGCCACACATCTTCAGGGATCTCTGTACTGGGAAAAAAAAAAAAAAGATTTAAACAAAAAGTGAAGACACCTTTATTTACTTGTGGAGTAGTTGCAGTTGAAGGCTTCAAGCTATGTGCTTTTAAAACAGAGCTACATTTTTAAACCTAACTTCAAGCAATTGTTAGGGAAGAACATAGAAATTATTTCCATTTTACTATGAATGCATGCATTTGAATGTCCAGTAACTGACTTCAATATACTTTAAAAAGAAAGCTTGGTAAGAATCTCACTCATCATCTCCATCTTCTTGTGACTGACAACAGATGTTCTGGATTCATCACATATCTACTTGCACATATATCTACATATGCATCATTCTGTTACTAATTTTTAGCCCTCTGACAGATCCAACATTTTTAGACTCTTTCTATTTGCATACCTCGTATTTCTCATTTTTCACCCATCTCTGAAACTACTCCAATTATTCAATACTTTCTTAAAAGAAAATTTCTATTATTTAACATAATCTGGATAAAGCTACTCATTTTACACGAAAGTTACATTTTTTCTCATTATTCCCAATTCCTCCCCACATATTACCTGACACAAGCACTTTTTAGACTGAAATTACACATCTAACAGAGTTCCTCACCAGATTTTCTGTAGCGGCACTTAGGCCTCGGTTTGTATCAGAATATTGAGACTGAGTTTCTCATGCTGCTGAACTCTCATCTAAACCTAGCTCTGCCTCCAGGGCACTTTTCATCCCCTCCACTGACCAGTTCCATCGGCCTGATGCCAACACCCTGCTGTCTGCTGCCACCACAAGTGTCACTGCAAGCAGGGCGCCGAGCCCTGCTTGTCACTCACCTTCCCTCTTCAGATAATCCTCTCAACAGGCCAGCCAGCATGCCTGATTCAAGTGGCAAATTTTTGAAGTACTTTAAAATCAACACGTGTATCTAAATTATTTTGAAAATTATTAACCCAAGGCAGGGGCAACATTAGGACTTGGACACCAAAGCTGCTGTAAAGTAACAACCTGTTGTGTGTAAAATGCACTATGGTAGCCACTGCCAGTATATAAACTCTCACTTTTACTGCTGGGTGCACTAATGCAAGTGGCAATCCCAATCACTGAATGAGGAACAGCCCACTTCACTGTGGGGTATGACTGTGCACAAGGACTGACTGCCAACACACAGTAATTCGAACTCCCACTGTAAATGCAGTGGGATGTACTTCGTTCAAGGAATATGCTTATTCCCCCCAAAACTGTTTTCAGATACAAATTTGTCTTAAGTACATAAAATAAGAGAAAAAAAAACAATAAAAACTTATATTCCACAGCATGAATATCTGGAACTGTGTGGTTTAAGACTTCCTGAAACAGATCTTCCCTAAACATGCACTAATCAAAACTTATTTTCCCTAGCTCTTTGCCAAATCCATGGCTCTGCACTCAGACTGTAAAGAATAAACTGCACCTGCATCATTATGTATCTACATCATCTCTGAACAGTATCAAATATGATGGAAAACACTATAAGGTCCAGGAGCAGAGTATTCATGTGATGGCTCAGAAGACCAAACAGTATCTCACAAAAAGACACCGTAAGTTTCAAACCCCATTCCCAAAAGTCGCCACGTCTATTAATCAAAAATAATAATAAAAAAA
>WEKY01007162.1:1138-14012 GCA_013390045.1 Picathartes gymnocephalus
TTATCCATGGGGGGGGGTCCCTGTGTTTATCCATGGGGGGGGGGTCCCTATGTTTATCCCTGTGTTTATCCATGGGGGATCCCCCTTTTTACCGTGGGGGTTCCCCGTTTTACCTTGGGGGGCCCCTGTGTTTTCCTATGGGAGGGCTTGAATTTACCTGTGGTAGGTCCACGTGTTTAGATTTTACAATATTCATTCACAGTATTTATTTACAGTATTTGTTTACAATATTTATTTACAATATTTGCAATTTTTGCAGTGTTTTCAATTTTTGCAGTTTTTGCAATTTCTGCAGTATTTTCAGTTTTTGCAATTTTTGCAGTATTTGCAATTTTTACAGTTTTTACAATATTTACATATTGGGCATCCCCGTGTTTACCTGTGGGTTCCCCTGTGTTTTCCAGCAGGGATCAGGCATGGACACAGCTCCCCCTGATCCAGCCTTGGGATAGTTTAATTTATATTTGCACTTAGACGTAGATTTGTTGGGGTATTTTTACTAAAAGGTGGCTCTTATTTCTAGGAAGGATCCGTGTGAGGTGATGATGAGTGCTGAGCTCTTTCCCGTAGGTATTTCCTAAGGGAGATGAAAAGGAGCACAGGAAATGGAATGAAGTTTTAGTTTCCCTGTGGATACCCAGGGATGTGTTATCTGTGTTTTGAGGGTGCTTTTTGTCAGCCATCTCCTTGGCATGCAAGCACTGTCGTTGTGGGTTGATATAAACACACAGCCACAGGAAGGAGAGGAGGCTGCTCCTGAGGAATTTCTGGCTTCACCACCAAATTTAGTGTTTTCTTCCCCTGTTTTCAGTCCTGTGAAAGTTGGGGCAAGTGAGATTTTGTTGTTTTTTTTTTTTTTTCCCTTGCATCTTTTTTCCCAAGAGGCTCAGCTTGCAGAGAACCCAACTGCCTCTCTCAGCAGTGTGATTTATACAGGGATGTTGATCTCCCTGGGCTGTCTGCCGTGTTTCTTTGTGCTGCTGACAGTAAACACCAAACATTCTCCCTCTTTGATTGCAGCATGAAAGGCAAATCCATCCATTTAGGAGCTTGTCGTGTCTCTGGCTCTCCGTGATGCTCGTGAGCCTGTCACTGGGAAATCTCGGATCAAAGGAGCTCTTTAGCTGCTTCCAGGAGTGCTGGAAACATCTGCCTAAACAAATTGGAGTTTCTGCTCCCTGATCCTGACAGAACTCGAATGCTGGGAAGGAGAGCAGCTGGCTTTTTTAAAATTCATTTATCTAATTGTGCCTCTGCAGAGCGTGGATGCTTTTGTCCTGGACTCCAGTGTTTGGGATTTTACCCCACTCCTGTGTTCCTTTAAAGGTGCTGGTTGGGGTTCTCACCTTGTATCTCTGTTCCCTTAAATGTTTTGATTTTCTTTTGAGGATTCATATCAATTTCAGTGAGATCAGTCCTCTGTTCCCTTAAAAGTTTTGGTTTTCTTTTGAGGATTCATATCAATTTCAGTGAGATCAGTCCTCTGTTCCCTTAAAAGTTTTGGTTTTCTTTTGAGGAGTCATCTCAGTTTCAGTGAGATCAATCCTCTGTTCCCTTAAAGGTTTTGGTTTTCTCTTGAGGATTCATCTCAGTTTCAGTGAGATCAGTCCTCTCCCTGCTGAATACTCCCAGGAGCTGTTCTGCCCAAGTGTCCACCTGCCAAAACTTTAACAGGGCGGGAAGCAAAGATAAATTCCCAGTTTGAATATCCACAGGCAGGACGAAACACTAAATATTTCCCTGGGGAGCATCACTCCCGAATCCAGCTGGTGAAACAAAGATCTGCCATCCACCGGGCAAGGCAGAGCCCCATCCAGGGATTTCCACTCGGGCTGGCATCACTGGGATGATCCAAAAGGGGCAGAGGAGCTGCCGGGGCCTGAGAGGGAGCGCTGACGCTGATTCAGGCTGTCACTTGGTGCATTCTTGTTGCAGCCAGGCCTGTGCTCTTCACAGCAGCTGCGTGCCAGAACCATGGCCACGGACTGGCTGGGCAGCATCGTGTCAATTAACTGTGGAGAGAGCCTGGGAGTCTACCAGGGCAGGGTGTCTGCAGTGGACCAGGTCAGCCAGACCATCTCCCTGACACGGCCCTTCCACAACGGTGTCAAATGCCTCGTGCCAGAAGTCACCTTCAGGTTAGTTGCCTGCCTTTTTTTCCCCCCGCTGCTTTGGATGGGGTTTTTTTTTTCCCCCCCCGCTCTGATGTGACCTCTTCACCTTGAATTTCCTTGCTGCTGCCGAGTGTTTGTGTTAGTTTGTGTGCAGGAGATTAATTCCTGGCTGAGATCCTGGAGTTGGAGTGGGGTAGCTCAGGCTCCGAGGTTATTTGGGGGTCAGACTGTGTTTATGTATACAAATATTGTGTTTTAGTGTGAGTTATTTTTTTATTATTTTTGTTGATATTCTGTTCTGTGCTTTTTCTCAAGCTTTGTCCTCAGCAGTTCTTTCCCACCAGTTTCTGGTAACATTGTGCTTAAAAAATATAAATAGGAGTCACTCTTCACTGGGCATTTTCCTGTTCCCTGGAATGTTGTGGTTAAGGCTCTGAGTCACTCATTTTTCAGTAAGATTGACTCCAAAAAGTCAATACTCTTAATTTTTTTTATTTTTTTCCCCTTGGATTTTTGAAGAGAGACAGTGGGGGAAGACAACAGCCACATCCTTCCGGAGGATGTGTGGAAGTCTCTCTGCTTCCATATCCCACCTGGACAAATGCTGAGTTAAAACTAGAAGAGCCTAATTCCTGGTGTATTTCTTGCACTCATTGCAAATGGAGGTCTTTATAATCACTCCTTTTGTTTCCTTTTGGCTTGTGCCCAGTGCTAGATTAGTTTTCTTTATCCCTTTTTTCTTTGGAAATGGGAAGTATCGTCCTTGCCTGAGCATGAAGTGCACTGATCTAAGGGTAGCTTTCTGCAGAAATGGATTAAAAGCAATAGTAGCCTCAAGGCTGAGAGCAATTAATTAGCTGGAAACCGTTAAATTAATGCGGATTTCTGCAAAGGGCCAGGCCAGTTGCTCCCATTTTTTTTTGCTTGGCTGATTCCAGTTTCAGCTGGGAACAGAACCTTTGAAACGAAATCCAGGTGCAGTGTAGGAATACCACAGTGGTTATTTGGAAGGTTTGCCATTTCAGTTGAACACTTTGATGTCTGTGGAGATGCCCCGCGTGCTTAACTATTAAAACCCTTTCCTTCCCTTGTTTCTGTCGATGATCAGAACAATCCCGTTGGACAGCAATGTTTTTCCTCGGGAGTGGGGTGGGCTTTTTTTCGGGGGTGTGCGTGCTGAATTGCCGATTTCCTCGTGCTGTTTTTAGGGCAGGTGACATCACTGAGCTGAAGATCCTGGAGATCCCGGGGCCGGGGGACAGCAGGCAGCGCGGGGACTCGCAGCAGATGGACACTGCCATGCCGGGCGTGGGCTGCCAGGTGGGGCCCAGCCAGAACGGCACGGGCAAGCTGCTGAGGAAGCCCCTGGCCAGCAGTGCCCCGCAGAACATCCCCAGGAGGACGGACGTGAAGAGCCAGGACATCGTCATCTCCCCGCAGCAGCAGTGCTCCAAGAGCTACATGGATCGGCACCTGGAATCGCTGAGCCAGTCCAAAGGCTTCCGCCGGAGGCACAACTCCTGTGAGTGCTGGGGGGGTGTCCCAGAGCTGCCCTTCTGGTGGTTTTTTTTTTCCTTTCTTCAGCCAGAACTTTGCTGGAGGCTTCCCCTGGCCCGCCTGTGGCTTGTTGTGACACAGAATGTGTTTCTGCCTGCATAGAAAATGTTTAATGCCAGTTCCAAGGATTGCCTCGTTTTGCTATTTTTCCCGTTTGAGGACTGCCCAGCTTCCAGCCTTTTCCTCTAAAAGGAGCTGCAAACAAACTGCAATATTATGCTGGGGTGAGAGGAAAACACAGTGGGTTGTAGCAGCTCAGTGTGGTGTTTCCAAGGATGCTCAAGGAAAAGTAGAGGAAAGGTGCACTGAGACTTTGCCCCACTGCTTTGTCTTTCACAATTTTAAGACTTCCTGAGGCGGCAGTGAGAGTTCAGTATTAATGGCTTTTTTTTTTTCGTGCTTAATTTAACCTCTTGCTTTTTAAATCTCCCTGAACTTTTCTATTTAAGGCTTGTATACCCATAACCTCTTACAACATCACCCCACACGTAATTACAAACGGGTTTTGGCTGTGTTGTTAAAAATACAGATTAATGAGAATGAGCTAAGATACAGTCAGAGCATACCAAAGTCAAAACATCCGTTATTTTCCTCTTGATAAAATCTTCAAAACTGGGCCAAAACTGGCTTTGTTCACGTTTTTTTCCCTCCAAGCTCCCTGAGCTATCTTCCTTTCCAGATCCTCATAATCCAATTCCTGAAATGTCAGTGTGCATCCAGAATATTTCCATGACTTAATTGCTGAAGCCTTGGTATGCATCCAGCATAATTCCATGACTTAATTTTCTTCCCCCCCTTGCAAAAGAAACAAGCCAGAGTGGGCCAGGCCAGTTAAACAGGTCTGAGGCTGTGTTTTTGGGGGGAAATCCCTAGACCTCTGGAAGTCTTTCTCCCCCACCAACAAGCTGGGTTATTTTCACCCCTTCCAGGGTGAACTGGTAGAACTGGGGTGAGCAGAGGGTGTTTCAACCCACAAACAGCTCCTGCTGGGTTTACTCGAGCACAACAGGTCCCTTTTACGGAGTTGAAGCAGGTTGAACAAGGTCCTAGGTGCAGATTGTTAGCCTGGGTTTGTTTTGGAATGCAGGAGGTAGAGAAGGAATGTGTTATCCTGTAAAATATGAGCATTTTGAGAGTGGAGAGAGCGAGGTGTGAGTTTCGGGAGGGGGCTGAAATCGGGCCTGGCATCGTGCAGGTGGTGAGTGCAGGAGTCTGGGGAGGAATGGGCTGAGATGTCACCCACAACTTCAGCCCTACAGCTGCAAGCTGGCCTCTAGCTGGCCTCTGGCGTGCCAAGTCAGGGCCAGAATTCCCCTCTGGAGCTCTGGTGTGATGGGAATCAATCGACAACGAGCACTGGCACAGGTTTCCCAAGAACGGCTCCGGTGCCGTGCTGGCAGCGGGCTCCTCGTGCCAGGGCTGGCAGCAAAGCCTCCCACAGGGATCTCTCAGGAAGGCAGCCAGCTCGCTGGAGACTTTGTTTGCTTCTGTGCTGTGCACGAACGAGTTGTTATTCCTTAGGAACAAAAAAAGCCTGGGAAGGATTGTTTACCTTGTGAGGGAGGTGCTGGGGCTGCCAGCCTGGTGCGGAGCTGCTCTCCTCGAGCAGGGCAGAGGCACTGGAAGCTGTGATCCAGAAGCAGCCTGACTTTCCTTTCCTCCCCTTGCCCTTTCTTTGGTTCTTCTCTTTTCCCTGAGCAGAAGCAGCTGTCGTTTCTCCCTGCCTAGAAGGTGATGCTGGAAGAGGAACAGCTCCTGGCTCTGCTCTCAGCTCACTGCAGGCTGTGCCGTGTTCTGTTCTGTGTGGTTTCTCTCAGGGGGGCTGTGGGGCACTTAGGGCAGAGCTGTGTGGGCCAGCAGCGTTCCAGAGCTGGCACAGGATGGGTTAGGGAGCTGCCCACCCCAGTGGGGCTCCTTCTGATGAGGTGGGGTCTCCTGGCTCCCGTTCTTTGTGGCTGCAGGGAGCTTTCCAGCCGTTGTTCTCCAGCTTTTCTGGTGCAGCTCTTGGTTCCATCAGCATTCCACGCTCACATCAGCTGCTCCTGTCCCGCTGGCCCCACATTGTGAGTTTTGGGGCAGCTGAGGGGAGCGTGGAGCTGTTTGCAGAGGGAGCTGGCAGAGGAGTGTGACAGCAACAGCCTGAGCTGGCCAAACTCTTGGCACTGGCAGCAGGAGCAGGCTCGGTTGGCTTTGTGGCCGTGCAGGCTGCAGCTTGTTCATCTGAACCCTGGGAGCCCCTTGGCTTCTGTCTCAGCTGCGGTTCCTGAGTGTTGGGAGAGCTCAGGCCTGTTGTGTTTGCATTCCTCATCTTCCTCCTCCTCCTCCTCCGCAGCAGCTGTGGCTGTGGTTCCCTCGGTTTAGTTCCAAACCAAGTCCTGTCCAACTTTGCAGTGGTTTGTGTGTCACCTTTGGTTTGGGAGCCCTTCATCTGGGCCAGTTGTGACCAGAAAAGCTTTCAGAACCATGCACAGAAATGAGTGTGCCTACTGGAAGTCTCCTTCCTGGGGAGCCTTGCCCTTTCCTCTCTCCAAAGTCCTGTTTTGTCACTACAGTTCTGGAATTCTGCTGTCTGTCCTTCCAAAATGAAAGCTGTGTTATCGTGGTATCTTCTCATTTGAGAAGGGAGTTACATTGGGTTTTTTGCTAAATGGGGAATGATTATTCTGCAAAGCCTGGAAGATTTGGGATCTTGCTGTGGGGACTGGGAAAGCTTTCAGGTTAATAATTTCTCCAGGAGAACCAAGTCCCCCACTGTCTGAAATAAAATCCTTTTTGAGGCAGTGCATCCCTGACTGGGAATAAACAAGGTACACATCCTCAGCAAGTCACCTTCCAGCATGCCTGCAGTTAGACATGCTGAAACTGGACTTGTCTGCACTTAGGAAGGGGACAGATGACTTGAAGGGAGTTTGTGCCTGTTGCAAATCCTTTGGGATGTTTGAAAGTCCTCTTGGATGGCTTGAAATCCTTCGTTTCTGTGTTATCGAACAGATTTTCTCAAACCCATTCGTATAAATCCCTCGCAAAGGGGATTATCTTAAACAACAGGAAATGGTTCAGTAGAGCAAGCAGTTCTGGCTTGGTAACTTACTCCATCTGTTGGACACTGTAGGTGATTCCTGTAACTGCAGGAGTTGGCCTGAAATGTTTTCTAGTAATTGCAAATTACCGCAGGGAATGACAAACAGAATTGTCTGGACCTGGAGAACAAAGGAAGAAACGAGCAAGTAAAGGATGTGTTGGCCTCCTAACTGTCTATTTGCATCAGTTGTTAATCTCCAGCCGTAAGCAGGAGACTTTCATCAGGCTCACTCCAGAGAATTTGGGTTTTCTCCGTGACTTGTGGTTGGAATGAAGTGTGTTCCGACCTAAGAGGTGGTGGATAAGGATGAGAGTGAAGCAGGATTGAGGCGATGGACTGTGTTATATCACAGAAATTCTGTCAAGGATTAGGAAAAAGAGATCCTCTACATTCAGGGCTTGAAGCTCTCCCTTAAAGATCATTAATATGGAAGAAAACACCTGCAGCAGTTTCTGAAATTCAGGGGAATTCCGAGCAAGGGCTTGGGTCACACACCTGCCTGAACATGGGCTCGGGAGAGGAGGAGAACTCCTAGGTCACAGCTGATAACCCTGCCACTGATGTGGCCCTGTCTGGGATTCAATAAATCATGGAGAAGCACCTCTTTTGCTACTGAGGGCAGGCTTGTTTTTCTAACCTGGCTGCTGGGAAGTCCCTGAAAGTCTCTTTGCTGATGCTTTTGTTCTATTGCCTGCTGACTTAGCTGAGCACGAGTGATGCCAGGGATGAGTATCCCTTGAGTAGGGGTGGGGGGGACTCTAAGCAGGAACTCCCCTCTCCCACAAAATCTGCTGAGAAAGCGCCTTTTGTTCCCTTTAGGACACGCTCTCAGCTTGCTTTTCTTTTGCTCCAGGGTCGTCCAGCAGCCGCCACCCCAACCAGGTGACGCCGAAGAAGAGCGGGCTGAAGAACGGGCAGATGAAGAGCAAGGACGACGAGTGCTTCGGGGACGACATCGACGAGATCCCGGACACGGATTTCGATTTCGAGGGCAACCTGGCCCTTTTTGACAAGGCAGCTGTGTTCGAAGAGATCGAAACCTACGAGAGGAGGAGCGGCACCCGCTCCCGAGGGACCCCCAGCGAGAAACCCGCCCGCTACCGGCACGACGAGAACATCCTCGAGTCGGAGCCCATCGTCTACAGGAGGATCGTGGTACCCCAGAACCCTCACAAGGAATTCTGCACGGGTATGGCCTCCCCCGTTCCTTTTCTGAGGAGGACACAAACTGCTGCTTTTTGAGGGGGGGTACACACAGTGGATTTTTGCTCTGAGGGGTTCTGCTTAACGTGGTCCGAGCCGAGGGTGTGGTTCGTGCGAGGTCGGATTTGTGTGTCAGCTGTGTTTCTGAGATAAATACTCAGAGAGGGCAGCAAGGTAAGTGTTGCTCCAGTAGAAAACTGAGTAAGAGGTGTTTGAATCCTCGCTTTCATTTCAGTAGCCCGGTGAACCCACGTGGGCTCTGGAGAGGGACAGAGGGGTCAGCTCAGGATTTGTGCTTTCGTGGTTTCAGGAGGTTTCCCGGTGCTTCTGGCACTCCCTGGCTCGTAGTTCTCCGTTTCTGTGTGGGTTTAAATATAGTTCATATGACAAGAACTCACTCAGCTCCAAATCCCAGGTAACTTCAGTCTCCTGGGGATGTCTCGCCTTCGATTTTTTTTTTTTTTTTTAAACGTAGGAGTGAAGGGGATTTGGCATTCCAGGAACGTTTCTTTTCCACATCAGAATAAAATTAGATGCCAGCTCTTTTTGCAGGGACTCAAACCAGCTGATATCCTGGTGGCCCGAGCAGAAGTGTGAGCAGCTCCTTGGGCTGTCATTCCTCCTCTGCCTGGAAGCTCCATCTGGGCTGTGAAATGCTTCAGGGGAGGAAGCTGATGGATTTGTAATGATTTGCTGCTTTTCAGTTTTGAAAAGTCCTTTTTTTTTTTTTTTTTTTTTTAATGGTTCTGGTGTATAACAGTGTCCTAATTCTCCATTTCTGTCATTCCTCTTCCTATTGTTCCATTCTGCTCTCGGGGTGAGAGGAAAACACGGTGGGTTGTAGCAGCTCAGTGTGGTGTTTCCAAGGATGCTCAAGGAAAAGTAGAGGAAAGGTGCACTGAGACTTTGCCCCACTGCTTTGTCTTTCACAATTTTAAGACTTCCTGAGGCAGCAGTGAGAGTTCAGTGTGAAATGCTTTTTTTCCTGCTCTTGCTTTTTAAATCTCCCCAAGCTTTCAGCATCTCTGTGTGGAAGAAGCCTCACTGATTGCCCACGTGCCCTGTGAATAAGCACCTCTTCGTTTTCTGTGTGGATTTCCTGTCTGTTTTGTGGGGTTTTTTTTTTCATATTTCCTACTTGTCTATCCATCTTCCAGCTGGCTTGTTTGAGAGGAGACAGGGCCTCTGTGGATGTCTAGTGTGAAACAAAAGCTAAGCCGCTGTTGGCAGCCAGTCTGAGCAGGGTGGCTGACAGGGGATTCTAGCAGCAGAATTCCTGGGAGGAAAACTGCCCTGCAACGAGCAGCAGGAAATGCAGGGATGGAAACACAACCCTCCGTCCTCCTCCCCTCTGGAAGTGCTGCTTTGCAGGGTAGGCTCAGGGGAGCCTGGTGAAAGGAAAAGCCTCGTGGGGCTGCCCAGGGTGGGTGCGCAGCGCTCCCCTCGGGCCTTGCGGGGTCTGGCTGGCCTCATTAGCTGCACTGGGCTAATTAGTGCCCCCTGGGAATTGCAGGTTTGTTTGGAAGAGAGGCTGGTGTGGCACAGCAGACCCAGCAGCGAGGAGAGGGCTGTGCCTCGGGATGTTTTCCCACGGAGGGTGACTTCCCCTGTGTGCCCTGAGGAAGGCCCCTCTTGCTCGGGGAGTGCTGCTGCCCCATCCAGCTGGGGCTCTTGTCAACAGCTGGGAAGTTGGGACTTGCCTTCTGTTCCTGGGACACTGTGCCTGGAGCAATGGTGGAAAAATGATGTGTTTTTATCCTGGAAAAATCTCAATGCCTTTGTTCAGCAGCTGGAAGGAGGATGCTGGGCTGTAGGCAGCCTGCCTCTCAGTGGCTCAAGGAGCAGCTGCTGTGATTCCATCAGTGCCAGGAGCTCCAAAAGCCTTGGTTTTGGATGTGTGTGTGGCAGGGTTCTCCCTGCAGAGCTCTGTCTGGTTTCCTGAGGGAAGCTCTCCTTGCAAAAAGCACTTCCTAGTTATGACAAAGCTCTTCTTTCTCCTGGTTTGTTTTTTTTTTTTTCTTTTCACCCTGGGCCGTCTGAGAGATGATTGTGTTAACAGAGCCCTGCGTGAGACAGTGATTCTCTGTCTGCTGCAACAGCACAAAACTGATGCTGGAGGAGGGCAGGGAGTTCATACCCAGCCCTTGGCGCTGTGGGATCCCTGTCTCTGGATCCCTGCCTGCTTTTTTTTCTGCCGTGGAGGTGGGGGAATAACCAGGGTGGTGCAGAGGTAAAACCGACCTGCTGATGTCAGTTTTGAGTCAGCCTTTTGAGGTCCCCTAAAGACCCATCTGGAGGACTTCCAGCCTGGCATTTTATTGCTGGCTGAGATGAGCTGGGGTGTGTGGGATTAAACACTTCAGTCCACTGGGATGCTTTTCTGAGAGCTGGTTTTGTGGAGCCAGGCTGTGGAATAGGCACAACCCTGTGCTTTTGAAGTGAGCAGGGAATGAGGAAGGTGGGAATCTCTTCCAAACCAAAGGTGAAAACCTGGAGCTGACAGAACCCACCAGGTTTTTGGTTGTGGCTGAGCTGAGTTCACCCCTGAGACTCCACATGTGAATCCCTCCTAAATACATCATTGGTTTTCACTGGTTTGGGCTGGCTGCTGCTGATCTGGCTCTTTATTTGCTGGGAAATGCAGCTGTTCAGCAAAAACAGCCTCCCTGGAAAGGCTGATCCTTGCATGGGGTGTGAGCTGCCCTTTCCTGCTTCCAGAGAATTTAAATGTCTCCGTCCCTCCTGTTGGCACTAAAACTCCTGTGTTTGAACATCTCTGTGTTTTGGGACCGGGTTCTTCAGCAAAGCCAACGTTGTGCAGGGGTGTTGGAGCTCAGGGGAGTTTGCAGGGGGCTCTGTCCTTCAAAAATCCCTTTTTCTTCACAGTAAGGAGATGCTGAAGGAAAACAGGAGTGTTGGAGCTCAGGGGAGTTTGCAGGGGGCTCTGTCCTTCAAAAATCCCTTTTTCCTCACAGTAAGGAGATGCTGAAGGAAAACAGGAGTGTTGGAGCTCAGAGGAGTTTGCAGGGGGCTCTGTCCTTCAAAAATCCCTTTTTCCTCACAGTAAGGAGATGCTGAAGGAAAACAGGAGTGTTGGAGCTCAGAGGAGTTTGCAGGGGGCTCTGTCCTTCAAAAAACCCTTTTTCCTCACAGTAAGGAGATGCTGAAGGAAAACAGGAGTGTTGGAGCTCAGAGGAGTTTGCAGGAGGCTCTGTCCTTCAAAAAACCCTTTTTCCTCACAGTAAGGAGATGCTGAAGGAAAACAGGAGCAGGCAGAGCTCAGAGGAATTTGCAGGAGGCTCTGTCCTTCAGAAAACCCTTTTTCCTCACAGTAAGGAGATGCTGAAGGAAAACAGGAGCAGGCAGAGCTTCGTGCCAGGGTCAGAGCTCAGAAGCCAGGCTGGGTGGGAGGGTGATGCCCGAAGTGTGGCTTTTCCTTTGGAGTGCCCTGTCCTTGACTGACTTTTCTCCTCTTTTAGCTTTTAGCTCTTCAGTGCCTGGATGAGTGCCCTCATACTGAACGTGTGAAGCGTTCTGGGCTGCTCTGAGGGGAGTGCAAATGAAGTTCCCTTTGTCGTGGGCCTGGGGCAGAGTCCCTTTGTGCCTCCGGCAGTTTTTTTTTTTTGGCTCAGCTGGAGGGAATTGTGCGCTGCTGACGCTGGGGGAGGCTCACACGGGAAGGTCAGCCAGAGCTCCCGCGGGATCTGCCGTAATTAAAAATAACGACCATTAACAAAAGCAGCCCTTAAGGCTGCGGTGTTTGAGGGGTGTTTCCGGGTGTGTTTTGCTGAGTCTGCAGGCAGGTGGTTCCAAAGCTCCACAAGCAGCAGGAGGCGGCAGGGAAGGTCCCCTGTGCCCGGTGTGAGTTCCAGAGCGGCGAGACTGGCACACGCGGTGAGGCTCTGCAGCTGCAGCTGGCACCTGGCGCTGTTCACTGCCAAGGCAAAGAGTTACAGGTGTTAGCACAGCTTGCAGGAGATCTGGGTCTGCTGCTCTCTCATCCACTGCCTGGGTTTCTTTTAGCACAGAGCTGCTGAAATAGCCGAGGGAGAAGATGGCACTCAACACCTCAGCCCTGAGCTCCTCTAGCATCCACCCCTCTCCTTTTTCCCTGCCGCTGCCAGCTTGGGAAGCATTTGGGCATCCCAGCAGCATTGCAGGGCTTGTTTGGGGCAAAATCTCCTCATCCTTTCACTTCTGGAGGGTTAGCTCAGCCTTTCTGCTGGTGTTTTTATCCTCCCAGCGTCACTCTGCGTGTCACCAAACTGTTCAGTCTGTGTCTGCCTTGTGGGTTGGTTTTGGGTTTGTTTTTTTTTTTCCCGCCCCCCCAGGCAGCTGCAAAATACATTTATTTAGTATTAAAAGGCCTGGGCTAATTTATTTTATTGCCTTCATTAGCAAACAATAAAGATGCCCTGTCCAACCCAAACATAATTAAAGTTGGCAGGGCTTCAGTTTTGTGGCAGTGGTGGTATTGTTTGTGGGTTCACACGTCGCCTCCTTGAATGCTCTGTGCCAGAGTTTATTTAACTCCCCGGGCCTGCTTTTGATGAGTCAGTCTGACTGGTTGGACCTTGCGTGAGGGTGAAGAAGGGAAGTTCTCTTGGCATCCCGGCCTGCTCCTGAGAGGGAGCAATTAGGACAGGCTGGCGTGCTAAATGCCAGTCCATCCCTGCTTCCCAGTAACCCCCTTGGATTAAGCAACTGCTGGCAGGCAGCCCGTGGTAAAGGCGGTTTTCCTGAAGCTGCTGGTCGAGGGGAGGACGTGGAGGGGACAGAGGAGCTCTGTGCTGAACTGGGTGCACGCAGGATTGGCTGCTTTGTCCTTTTCGTTCGGGCACTCAGTGCAGAATTGAAGCAGGGGATTTGTGGGTGCTTCAGACGGAGCAGAAGTAGAGATGGGGAGCTCCCTTTTTTT
>WEKY01007165.1:1579-33427 GCA_013390045.1 Picathartes gymnocephalus
GTGTGACAGTGAGGGGACAGTGAGTGTCCTGCCGTGTGACAGTGAGGGGACAGTGAGTGTCCTGCTGTGTGACAGTGAGGGGACAGTGAGTGTCCTGCCGTGTGACAGTGAGGGGACAATGAGTGTCCTGCGGTGTGACAGTGAGGGGACAGTGAGTGTCCTGCCGTGTGACAGTGAGGGGACAATGAGTGTCCGGCTTCCCTTTGTTGCAGGTGAGCAGTCCCCGAGCCTGTGCACATCAATCCTGCCTCGGTGCTCTCCCCAAAATCTGGGGCTGGGGCCCTGCAAACAGGCGGTGTCCGGGCGTAAGGAGGATCAGGAGTCTGGCACAGATCAGGGAAAAGCCAGACGGATTGCTAAGGGGGAAGCCAGCATCTCGTGAGGGTCTGCCCTTGCAGTGGAAGCTGCTTAGCCAGCTGTTTTGCACATCTGCAAGGCTCGACTGAGCGAGGAAGAAAGGCTGGAGTTTGTCCTCAATTACCCTGACGTGATCCTGGGCTGGCTGTGGAGGCGTTTCCATATTTTTAAACATTTCAGTGGCTCCAGAGGCGGCAGGGGACGGGGTGTCCCAGCCACAGAAGCATCCGGGGGGGGGGAAATCAGGTTTGGGATGGAGTTGGCTGCGTGTCTTTGTTCCGGGGGTGCCCAGCAAAGACGGGGAGCCGGGAGAGAGAGGAGGGAGAGGAGGAGGAGGAGGAGGAGGAGGAGGAGGAGGGTGACGGCTGGGCTGTGCCGGGAGCCCAGCTCCCATCTGGCTCCCTTATCACGCCCGGCACAGCCTCGCGTGTCACATTGGGATGTAAATCGCATTAATTGAATTCACTTTGGCTGCGCTTTTGGGAGCAGACAATGACTGAGTCAAAATCTCATTTACATACTGATAAGACACAGTTGAAAAATGATGCCTTCTAATGAATAAAATGTGTGTAACTGGTCCAGCTTGATATTAGCATTAAAGTGTTAATCACTTTGGCATACAAGTTTATAGTGCTGAGTAAATTTGTCTTCAAAGGGTCCTGAAACAGAAATCTATGTTTCTGGACTGCCATAGCAACATATAGACGTCTTCATTGTATTTCTTGGTCAGAAAGCAGGTGCCAGCTTCTAATTAAAGCCTAATTTGCAATTTGTGTCCTATTCAGTGTTTTCATGGGAACTTTGATGGCTGATACAGTGGTAAGCAATAACCAGCAGCACGACTTGAAAGCAGTGATGGAAATTCATCCTCCCCCGGGGCTGCAGGGCTGAGCCAGCACAGGAGGGCCAGCAGCAGGTTGTGATGTGTGTCCCTGCTGCAGGAGGCTGCTGGCAGAGAGGGGAGATGGAACTCATTCCATCCCTCTCAGGGGCTGGTGGTCACCCTGCTCCAGCCTCCTCAGGGCAGCCCTGGCCCTCCTTCTTTGAAGACAGATGGAAAAGGCTCCTTCCAAACTCCCAATTAAAGGCTCCAGATGAATGATGCTCATGAAGATCTCTCATTGCACGTGTTCTCCAGCCAGGCCGCTGACCTGGAGCAGCTTGTGCCTCCCAATCTTCCCTCTGCCACCTATCCATCTCCTCCTTTTGCTTCTAATTACAGGCTGAGGAGCTCCTGACACATTAATATCAAGGGTAATTAGCAGCAGCAGGCCTTTGGTTGCCTGGACCCGTGGTGGAAGGTGTCCTGTGGAGCCAGCTGCCCTGGGAGCAGCATTTTGAGGTGCAGGAGGTGTTCCTCCTGATAAATGCTGTGTTTGCTTCTGCTGGGTGGGGGTTTGGAAAGGGCCCTGAGGGGAACAGGACTCAGATCCCAGTGAAATTCAATGCTGCCTCAGATTCCTTTCCCTATTGCAGCCTGGGGCACTGGCTGAGGAGCTGAGCCTCCCAAAAACCTTCAGAGCCAGAGCCACGAGCTTTCCTGGAGCTATTTCCCAGCTGCAGAGGCTGAGTGCATGCAGACCCTGGCTGTGCTGGGCTTTTCACTGACCCCAGCCCCACTCTTGCACCCCTGAATGTGGGGTGAAAGTCCCTCGGTGTGCTTTGGCCACCCATCAGCTCTTTGAAAGGTTTGTTACTGATAATAACTGGTATGGCAGCATATTCAGGGCTCAGAGGTCACAGCAGGGCTGGCTGAAGGACCACAGGGGTCTCTGCCTTGACAAGGGGACAGCTGACATGGTTTGGTCTGGATCTGCCAATGTGCTGGGTGTCCCCAAACATCCTGGGACAGCTGGGGACAAGCCAAGAGGGAAAAAGTGACCCTCGTGTCCTTCAGGAGCCAACCACACACCCTGGATCAGGAATCACACCAGTGCTGGTGGGGAGAATGTCTCGGGGTCTGTGATCCCCTGCTCCATGAAATGGGATTTTCCTGGTTCCTGTTGGCTAAATGAGCCCTGGAAACCCCTGGAGACAGAGATGTCACCCTGGGCCTGTGCTCCAAAGCTGCACCAGGCTCCAGCAGAGAAGTCTGTCCATGCCTCTCTGCTGGCTGCTCATTCCCACCTCGGCTCAGATCTTCAGCTGCAATAAATCAGCACAGCTCCACCAAAGCCAATTTCACGTCAGTCACTGCTCTGACTCCTGGTACTCGACCTTCCCACTGAATTTATTCCCTCCATAGGGTCCATGTGCTTGTTTAAGTCCTTTAATCCATCATGGAATGTTCTTGTTTTTATAGCAGAAAAGAAGAAAAAGAAACAAGAAAAGAAGTCAGTGGCTTAGCCCAGCTTTCAGTGTGTGCTGCTCCTGGAGAGGCTGATCCAGGTGAGCTAAATGTGACAGCAAATGTTGCATCCTGCTGCCCCCAGCCCTGTAACTCCTCCCTGCATCCCCTCCTGCCTCAGGTACCACTTGGGTTGGTCAGCCTAGAGAAGGCTCCAGGGAGAGCTCAGAGCCCCTGGCAGGGCCTAAAGGGCCTCCAGGAGAGCTGGAGAGGGACTGGGGACAAGGGATGGAGGGACCGGACACAGGGAATGGCTTCCCACTGCCAGAGGGCAGGGATGGGTGGGATATTGGGAAGGAATTCTTGGCTGGGAGGGTGGGGAGGCCCTGGCACAGGGTGCCCAGAGAAGCTGTGGCTGCCCCTGGATCCCTGGAAGTGTCCAAGGCCAGGCTGGATGGGGCTTGGAGCACCCTGGGACAGTGGGAGGTGTCCCTGCCCATGGCAGGGGGTGGAACAAAGTGGGCTTTGAGGCCCCTTCCAACCATTTTATGATTCTGTGATTCTACAGAGTGAAAAGTCAAATCACTGCTGGAGAATTTTATCAGCTGTGAATCTTCTTCCTGAGGCATGTGGGTCCTCCAGAGCAGGTTCCAACCACTGAATCCTGGGAGAGTGAACATCTCCTGATAAACACCTTCTCCCATGGCCTTCCAGCTCCACTGCTCGTGCACAGGCTCCTGAGCAGTGCAGTGGTTCAGGTGCTCCAGCCCCTCACTGTTATTTCTTCTACCACATGGACCTACTCTGATATTTTTGCTGGGAGTCCATTCCAACAATTTTTACACTTTTCAAGCAGTGTAAAACTCACCCTGGGCTGAAGCACATGTGCAAGCAGACATAACAACATCACATATCCTGAAGCCAGGCTGAAAACCCCAATAAATTGGAGTGGCACAATCAGATTGTTCGACTAAATCAACAAAAGAAATCCGGAATGTCTGAGATAAATGGAAAAAGAAAAAAAGAAAAGAGTAACCCACCTAAAACTTTGCTCACATAACAGGAAAAGCAGAACCTGGGGCTCTGTCCACTTTTTTCTAGCAGTGAGTGGAAAATACCCTGCTCCAGGAATCCACCTCTTTCCTGCTTGCTGGGGATGTGAGTTTTCCTTGCAGGGAATATCCTGTTTACGTAAAGCCCTGTTTTCCACTATTCCAACAGGCACCACACAGGAGTGACATCCCCTTGGGAGCTGAAATAATCCTCTTCATAAGGAATTTATTAATATAAACCTTTTTTTTTGCAAGATGCTGGCAGGATAAGAGGGTCCTCAGGGTCTGGAGCAGGGGCTTGGTGAGTGGGGTGGTGGAATCCAGGGCTGTGGTGGCTTCTCTGAACCCCCCACTTCCTCTCATCCCCCTCAGTCCCTTCTCCAGGTGATGCTCCAGGAGCTGTCACACCGTTTTTTGCCACAAAATTCCCTGGGGCTCTGCTTAAACCCTCATGGGAACATGTGCTGGAATTGCTGGGAAACATCTGGCCCTAAGCCTCCTTGGCTTTGTGTGGCTTTATGTGCCTAAGTCACTGAGGCCATTAAAAACCTTTTCCCCAAGGGTTTCGTGCTGCTTCCCATCCCTGGGGCCAGCCTGGGCAGGGTGTGAGTGAGGGCCATTAGCTCACAGCCCAGAGACAGGAGCTGTTTGGTTCCTGGGGTTTCCGCCAGCTGGACTTATGGCTTATTCCAGCCCAAGCACCCCTAACCACATGATCAACATTATCAGGGTTATTAAAATGTTTTACCAGAGCCAGAAATGCTTGAAAAACCTGTTGCAACACTAAGCTAAGCGTTTTAATGTGGCCTGAGGAACAGGCTCTCTCTGTTCTTTGCACAAAATGGGGGATTTTTGTTATTCCTTAGAGAAATTTGCCACGGATGGGGACGTGCTGGTGCTCAGTGGACCTTGGCCAACCCTGCCAGAGGGTCTGTGATGGCAGCAGACCCCATCTGGGTCTTTCCCCAGCTTCTTGTTATTCATATTTTGGACTGGGGGCTCTTTGCAGATCTGAACATTCCCGGGAAGGGAAGGAGAGCTCTGATTTTTCAGGTGTGGAGGGGTAGGGCTGTGTGTGAAGGGAGAGTACAGCACCTTGGCATGAAAGCACAGCATCCCATGGAGCCAAGAGCTGATCCAGGCAGGAATCTTGGCTCCAGCTCATCCTCCTGGAAGCTCACAGTGCTGAAACCCCCAGGTGGGAGCTCAAGGTTTCATGGAGCATTTCCTTTCCCAAGCACTTGAGTGCCTAAACCAGGGTCTGACAAGGGATCTCGGCATGGTTTGGGTTGGAAGGGACCTTAAGGATCACCTGGGCAGGGAATCTTGGAATTCTTGGAGCCGTGGATCTTGATACCTTGGCATCCATGTCTGGAATATCCCGGGGGGCTCATGACATCAATCCACAGTTGGATCAGATGCAGGTGGAGTCACCCTCTCCTCCTTTCTGCTCCCAAACCAGATGGCTCCCATGGCTGGGGAGACAACAGTGATTAACTCACACAATTAAAACTTGAGCTGGCAGGAGGTCTCCAGAGGGAGTGGGAGCTCTCAGGAGTTTTGGGGCTTCATGCCAGGATCCAGTGCCTGATTTATGAGCTGGAGCAGCACGACCTGGCCCATTTCAGCAGTGCAGTCACTCTCTGAGCTCCTTTCTATCCCTCAGTTTAACATCTCCCCCAGTTTAACATCTTGCACTCACAGACGCTGCTCTGCAGGCACCACAAAAGTTACGGAGTTGCCCCACAGCAAATATTTGCAAAATAGAGACAAAAAAGACTCTCTGATGGAGCCGTGACCCACCTGGTTCCTCTCTGGGCTCAGAGGGAATAATTTCTGTGTGGTGCTGAGCGTGCAGCTCAGCTGCAGGTGTCTTGGGTTTTGCTGAGGAGAGAGGATTTGGGTGTAGGTGTATCGATAATCCTTTCGGTTCACAAGGGAAATTATTTTGCCTGTTTTCTCTACTATGTGGCTATAAAAATAAATATAGTATCTCCTTCTGTCTGCTAAAGCAATAGTGGGGCATTTCCCACTGCCTGGGAAAGGTTGTCTTAGCCCTGCTGTGGAGCAAGGACCCTTAGGCACCAGTTGTTACCGGCAGCATCTCTTAAACACAAGTGAGTGGCCATCTCTGACAGCTTTGTCTGTGTCAGATCAAGGATGATGTTTCACCCAGAATCTGCAACAACCAGCTCCAGGTCCAGCTCCTGGCACTGCAGCCATGACCCAGCTCTGTTTTCCTTCCCTGTGGCCAGGGATTGCTCCTGTTTGCTGCACTGTGTCATTCCAGGGTGTCCATTGAATGGCCATAGATCACATTTTCCTCCAGCAGTGCTGAGCATTGGCCAGGGCTGATCCCTTGCCTTGGTCATTCCCAAACTTTGCTGCCCCAAATTGAAATCCTCCTTGAATGAGAACTCCCAGATGTGCAAGCACAGATCTAAACATTATTTAAGGTGAGGAGTAGAGCCAGCTGAACTCACCTGGAGAGCACAAAGTGCGGTCACACAGGTAGAGAAGGACTTGGGGTGACAGATTTTAGCAGAAATCAGTAAAGGTGGAAGGCAGAGCCTCAATATCTGGGCTTTGTCAAACACCACCAGCCGAGAATGTGCCAGTTTCTCCACTGGATCTGCATGGAAGGGAATTTCAGTTTGGTTTTGGTTTCAGTCTGGAGTTTTTGGTCTGTTTGGAGAGGGATGAAAGCGAGGCAGGGGAAATGGAATTCACTGTCCCTCTGTAAATACCAAGTGAGGATGGTTTGACTTTTGTTTTTCTCTGGCAAGGGTGGGCTTAGCTTGTGTGCAAGCTGTCCCTAAAATCCAGGTGAGTTTGCTCCAGAGTTTACACTCAGATCAATCCCTGCTTTAATTAACTTCAGGCTTTAGTAACTGGTTTCAAACTAAGCCTAAGATTTGGGCAAATATCTCCGGCTTTGGCTTATTTCCAGTTCTAATGTTGGTTATAGTTGGATAAAAACTAAAGGTCTGACCCAATGCCCACTGAAATCTGAGAGAACTTTAAATTCTCTTGATACAAACCTGGCCTGTGGACGGAGAGTTTCCAGCAGATCCAAAGTCAGTTCTGTTCTTCTTTACCCCTCTGTAAAGAGAAAACTGAGCCAAGGGAAGAACAGACCTGTGGGCACAGAGCCTTCCCCAGGGGCAGGATTTGGCAAGCTGTAAATAGGCAGCACATCCAAACCCCTCCTGGGGGAGGGAATGATGATCCAGCCACACTCAATAGATTCCAGCTGCAGCCACAATTGCTTTACACACCTTTCAGACACTCGTGCCATCATCCTGGTCTCTTATTCAGCATTGACAAACAAAGTTCCAGCTTTCCAAGCCATGAGGGAGGTTTAAACTGAAGGGCTACTTAAGTCCATGGGAGAAAGACACTTTAATGGCACATTTTCCTTGTTATAAAACCAGTCTGAAATAATGAGGCTCATGAAAGGATATGACCTGAACTATAAAATGCACTTATTAAAGTTGTATGATAAATCAGAGAGGGACATTTTTTCCTCTTCCTAAGGACCTGGGTGCAGTCAGACAAGGAATGGAGGCAAGGCAGTTTGATTTCTGGTGCAAGGCTCTCTCCCAGCTGGGGGTAAAGGATTAGCACAGGTCAGATTGCTCTCAAACCTCTGTCAAGGAGTATATATGTCTAACCTAAATGTCAGGCTGGATAAAGAAAACCTGGGCTCTGTGGCCCTGCTCCATCCCAGTGTGTGTGATTCCATCACTTCCTTTTTGCTCCTTTGTCTGGATGCTGAATTTTTGCCCCTTCTTTTTTCCCCCAGAAAAGTCATTGGTCTCCAGCAGGATGCTCTGCTGTTGTGTTAGTGACAGGACAAAGGGGGATTGTTTTAAACTAAACCAGGAGAAATTTAGATTAGAATACAGGAAGAAATTCTACCCCGTGAGGGTGCTGAGGCCCTGGCACAGATTTTTCAGAGAAGTTGTGGCTGCCTGGAAGTGTCCAAGATCAGGTTGGATGGATCTTGGAGCAACCTGGGATAGTAGAAAGTGTCAACAGCCTTCCCTCTGAGTGATGACCTGCACCAGTAGAAAGGAGGTAGAAAAAAAGAGGGTTTTTTTTTGGTTATTGTACCTAAAAATACGACCTCATTCTTCAAATGCTTGGGAATCTTTTTTATCCCACTCAGATGATTTATTCTGCTGCAAAAGGTCTGGCTGGAGGGGAGGATCCTGGATTAGCTTTCACCAGCAGCAAGCTGCAACAGGGAGCAGAGCAAGGAATGCCACTGAGGAGCTGTGGGATGCTGCAGCACCTGTAAAGCTTAGAGGAGTGAAGGTAAAGTGGATTGTTTGCAAACTTTTGGGTTTGGATGGATCAGGCAGGTTTTTCTCAAATCCCAGTTCCCAGAACACTGGAACAGCACAGAAAGGAGCTCACACCTTGCAAGGGATGGGGCTGGGCCCTGCTGTGCACTCAGGGCTTATGTCAGGGCCAGTTAAGGTGCAGGAGCTGCCTCTCCTCCCTTCAATTCCTCGTGGCACTAAAACTCCTCTGTTCTCAGCTGCCCAGTAATTTTCTTTTGGGTAATGCAATAGGGCATGGAAGAGCCTATTATTTGCCAGTAGCAAGAGACTCAGCAAGCACTAATTGGACAAATGAGGCCTCAGGGATTTACAAACTAAGCAGATGAATATGCAGCTGGGGGGAAAAGGCAAATAAGGCTCTGAGCCTCCCTGAAGGGCACCTGGGAGGGCACTTTGCTCCTGGAAGCAGAGGCACGTGCTGTGTGTGCTCTGAGGAGCCATCCTGTCCAGAGAGCTCCCTCCTGGCCCATAAACCATCTCCCAGAGCTGTTTTCCTGGGAGCATCTCTGATGAGCAGATTTGTTTTTCCCCAGGGATGCATAGGCTACACTCTGTGGCAGGTATTTGGAAATATTTCCCAGGCTCTTGGCATCCTTCCCAGCCCACATTGCCCACAGGGACAGGCTGCCATCAGTCCTCTGTGTTGGGGACTGTGCTGGGGTGAAGGCTTTATAGCTCTTCACCTGTTCCCAGCCTGAAATCTTCCCTCTAAAAAAGAAGAAAAGGAGGGAAAGAGAAGGAAAACAAAATTCTTTATGGGAGATTTAAAAAAGAAAAAAAAAATGTTGTCCTCAAATATTCCCTTTGAAAGAACATCCTGAGCTGTGCCACACTCCAGGGTATCTTTTGGAAGCTCTTTCTTCTTCTGTCCCCATGGGTAGCTCATCCTTTGGGGTCACAGCTTCATCTCTGGTCCCCTTGGTCAGTGCCTTCGCACTCTGGTCTGTGCAGGAGAACATGATGCCTTGGATTTTAACTTTCATATTTCACAAATCCTGTAGTACTCAGTGTGTAACTCTGAACTGTCCTGTAACCTGTGAGCTGCCGCTCTCTCAGACTGTGACAGACATAACAAACCTCTCCAGGCTGGCTCTTCAAGGACAATTCGGACTGGGCTGGGCCCAGAATGTGTAACCCAACATCTTGAGAAAGGGGGGCAAGCTGGGGAGAATTACATCAGTAGCTGAAGTTTTAATTGGCGAGTTTATGCTGATATGCAAATGGACTAAAACCTGTAACTGGGGTAAGAACTCGTGACTTTTTGTCCATCCTGGGGTCCACCTTAGGGTGCAGTGGCAGCCTGTGGCTCCCCAGGGCGTGCCTTTGAAACCTTTCAAATAAATATCCACCTTTATTCCCTTACTCCTGTCTAGCCTCTGTTTCCAGGTAGCTGATTCAGGCATCAAACAGCTCAGGCTGTGATTTCCAATACCCAATGAAAGTCAGTGAAATGGCTTTAAAGCATTGCTTTTTGAGTGCTCCCAGACATAATTCATGACCAGGTCACTTTTCCTTCCCTTACCGCTGCCCTTTTCAGCAACCCCTCCGTGGAGAGGAGCGTTCGTCACACCCTCAAACCAGGGCATATCCTCAAACCACAAAGTTTCTGGGCATGACAGCTGCTGTTCTCCACATCTGGGTCTGGCTCCATGACCTGGGTGCCAAGCTGCTGCCATAAAATGAGTAATAAGGTGCTGTGTTCAATCAGTGTCCGGGGTTGAAGGCTCCTGCTCCCGGAGTGATGCTGGGAATGCCCCCGAGAGGACGGCCAAGAGATGACTGATGGTGTGGAGTAAGTTATTGCAAGCCCTTCTCCCAGGAAAAAAAAAGACTAGTCCTGGCTGGGCTTTGGATGATAGATCACTGCCTTCTCCTGTAGTGCATTAGCACTTGGTCGCAGAGGTCGAGCCAGAAAACAACCTTCTCCCTCTAATTGACATGCAGAGCTGCTGCTGTGTATTAACTTGGATTGGGGCTGAACTCTGAGCCCTGGTACTGAGATCAGAAAAATGGAGAGTGGGAAATGTGCAATAAATTGCTTGGATATTTATAGCCTCTCAAACGTGAAACGTTTATTTAAAAAAAAAAAAAAAGAAAAAAAGAAATAAAAAGTGCAGTCCATAGGATGGCTTGGCTTTCTGCCAGTGGCCAGGGTCAAAAAGTCCCCAGCCCAGTGTGGTGGGAGCAGGAAATTTGTCATGGCTTTAACACCTGGAGAGTTTTCCAGGGTGGAAACATGGATGTCCTCTGTGTTTTCATGGCTTTGCAAATGAATGGGTTGGTTTCACTGTGAGAACCATCGGTGAGGATGGGAAACGCTGAGGTGTGAGTTACGCTGGGTGGTGAATGGGGGACCCCAACAATCTCCACCTTCTGGTGGTTAAAAAGCAGAAATTAGCCAGGTGAAGCACTGCTTTACAGCCTGAGGAAAATAGTAATGAAGGGGATCATTTTCTACTGTTTGAGCCCTTTTTTTTTTGCATCCAGTTAATGCTTTCATGCTTCCTCTGCAGTCCTGATGGCCAGAAATGTGTTAGAAAATATATCTTCCACATAACCCTACAAATAAGCCATGAGAGCTGGTGTGGGACTGGGGGTACAGACAAATATCTCCTCAGTTTTGGGGAGCATCGCTTTTTTTGTGGTACCCAAACCTGGGAGACCTGCTGTCAGTGACATCTCCTGCACTGGGCGATGAAATAGGACCTGTCAGCTAACCCAAAGTGCAAAACTTCTCGCTAAAGGGTGAGGTGGCAACACAGAGTGTAAAAAAAAAAAAAAAAAAAAAAAAAATTATGTTAACACACCTTTCCTTTAGTCTGCCTTCAGAATTACACAGTCTTGTAAAGAAAAACCTTCCAGACCCTCTCTGTGCTGTCTTGCTTCATTTTTGCACGTCTGAAGGAGCTCTTCATTGCATCCTCCAGAAATAATGAGAGAAGTCAAAATGAGAAAAACATAATGAAAAAGGCTGCTGTAAACAGATCTGCATCTTCCTACAGGTCTCCATAGTTAGAGGCTCTCATTAACCATGCTGTATCCAAGGGCTTATGAATTCCAAACAGTGTTTTCTCTGTGTATTTTTCTTGCAAGGAGGACAACGATTAATTAATTGGCCCTGGGCTTCATTAATGATCCTGGGTCTGGCAAGACTTAACAAGGTGCCCGTGGCCAGGCTGAGTGTGGGCAGGGGGGAGTTCACACACACAGAGCTCTTGTGATGAGAGGGGAGAGGATCCTCACCTCTGGGCTTGAGCTTGAACCAGGAATTTGGGAGATTTTCACCTTGTTGGGGCCAGGAATATTCTGGAGCTGATCTAGAGGGATGGATGTCATGGGTCCCCCTTTAGCCTGCAGAGAAGCCCTTTCCATCCAGGGACATCCATGCACATCCAAGACCTGAAGTATGGCTCTTCGCTTGACCTATTTTTTAATTTATGACCTATTTTGCTATTTTTTTTCACCTGGGTGCCACTCTGGCCACAGTGGGTGTGAGGAACAGGCTGAGCACAGCTGGGACTGTCCCCCACTGCAAACACCACCATCACTCCCAGTGCTTCCCTCTCCCCTTCCCCTTTTACAATTCAAGCACAAAGCCTGACTGTGGTGTGTGCTATCACACAGCTCTCCTGCAGCCTGCTCATGTTGGTAAACAAGGTTGCTCAAGCAGCTTTTCCCAACAGGCATTTGCTGGATGGAAGTAGCCTGGATGCTTTTCCCTGCCTGGATGCAAACTGTGCAGCACGTGGAGTGCATTTCAGGTGTCTCCAGCTCTGCTACAGCAGGCACCAGCCTGATTAATAGTAATAATAATGAGAATAACAACAACAGTAACACCTATTAAAATTATTACAACAACAATGATAATAATAATAATAATTTTAAAAAAATTACTGGTACTACTACTACTACTACTACTAATTATTATCATTATTATACGACCTTTCCTGAGCTCAGGATGAGCTGCAGCGAGTTCAGGCCTGAGCCCAGAGCAGAAGCAGGCTGCTGCAGCAGTGAGCAGACACCAGGGCTGGCAGGGGGTGCATCAGGCTGCTCCTTCGTTTCTGAATCCTGGGATGATTCTGTGTCCTGGTGCCTGTGACTGATGAGCCCTGACCTTAGGGCAGCCAAGCACCATGGGGTGGGCACTCCACAGCATCCCACTCCAGGCTCAAGGGATGTCTTGGAACAAGCCCCAAGGTTGACTTGGCTTTGGCTCCCAGCAGGTTCCACTGTCTTCCAGAGCTCCCAGTTCCTCCTGGGTGAGGGTCAGGGGTTGCAGCTGGGCTGGATGTGGTGTTCCAGGACCTGATTATCACTCCTGGTGGGCAATTCAGATGATGAATTGGATCACGTTGCAAGGAGTCCTCTCTCAACCCCAATAAGTCAGGATTTTATCCAGGGTCTTTTCGCCAGCTTGGTTTGACCAGCTGAACTGGAATTTAGACATTTGTATAAATTTGTGCCAATTTAGGCACTTGTGTAAGTGAGCAGTGGGCAGGCAACTCTTCCCACATTCACACTGCAGCCTTGCTCTCACCCACATCTCGTTTTTCAAGGTGATCCCACAGCAAAATAATTTCTGTAGGTGTTCCTCAATCTCTGCCAACGCCTGCTGCTTCCACTCCCAATTTTTGGGTAAATTTTTGATCTGAACTTCCAGGCTGAGGTGAATTTGTACACTAAGTTCCTGTTGTTGTCTGCCTTGCTCAAGGAACAAGAATTCCACCGTTTTTCCTTCATGAATCCTGCTGGGACATGACAGAGCGTTTTAGAAGACACTGTTTAATTAAAACACTAACAACAGGAATTTCTGGAAAAACATCAGAGGTTCTCGTAAATTATCCCAGCCTCCCATGTTTCACACTCCCAAGCTTCTACCTTTTCTTTACTTCATATTATTTTGGACTGTATTTCAGGGGAATATTTATGGGTGAAGCATATTCCTGGCTATGACTGGCTTACTTACAAATTACCCTTTAATCAACAGATTTGATATTAATTAATAATTCATAGTCTGCTCTTAGGATAAAATTACATAATAATGTCTTTGATGCAGCCCAAAGTGTCCATTGTAGATGGCATAAAATGTTAATTAGCAGCAAAATGCAGTTAGGAGAAAACACTTTTAATTATGTAATAGGACTCATTACAATGGGTAATCAACAGTGCTTCCAAATTAGCCCACTGACAGCATTTATCTATACATAGCAAATAAACTTCTGTTTGCAGAAAATGCATTTGAATACTCAGCCTAGGAATTGCTTTCAGGCAGTTTTTTAAGTCTCTGCAGTCCCCAGAAGTATTTTAACAAGGACCACGCTTCTCTCAGCAGCGCGGGCCATATGTAAAGCTCAGAGAATAATGGGGGAAATTGTTCACAAATATTTGCTCAGATATGCAAGCAAATTTCAGTTTGACCTTTTGCAGGACCCTCATCTGAAAGCTGGAGCGTTTTGCTGATGGCAGTGCCCAGAGAAAAATGTAAAGTATCGGTGCATGAATATCCCCTGAATTTGACATTGCTCCCGAGGTCTGTGGCCCTCACTGGCTGCTTTGTTGGTGAGTGGCATAAATCACCCAGTGCAACAACTGCAAATGTGTGGTCAATAGGGCCAGGATGGCCCAAGGGTGTGCACAGAGACCTGGTTGGAAGCTGCTCATAAATCCAGCTTTTCCTTGTGAAGGAAAACAGGAGGGAGCCCAGCGAGCAGATGCCTCTTGGTGATCCCTGTCCCAGCTGGCTTGTCTAAGCCAGAGAGAAATTAAGGGTTTGGCTGAAATGAGCCAATTGACACCAAGTCAATGACACAGGGTTTTTTTTGCACCCTGAAGCATTTTGCTGTTTCTGCCCAGATTTTTAAAGTTATCCAGGCTTCTTCAGAACAGCCTTCAATCCTGATTGCTCTTCCAACTCAGCCAGGCCTTTACGAGGTTCCACACAGAGATGTGGTCCAGCCCAGACATTTGGGGTAGGGATAATGGATTTCTCACATCCTCTGTCCAGCCCAAGAAACCTTCCTGTCTCACTCAAAGTCATTAGTGGTGCTAATAACACCCTGCAGCCAGTTGCTAAGCAGTGCTAATGGTTGCTGGCCTTCCTTCAAGGGACGTGAATCCTTGGGATACCAAGACCTTTCCGTGTTCTCTGCTTGTAATTGTCCTTTTAATGTTGTACATCCCTGATAACCCAAGTTTATCCATATTGTGGAACAGACGGACACTCTGTTATTAGATTTGTTCTTGCAGACACCTCGCTGGATTGTCTGAATGTAATTTGGAGTCTCTAAAATCTGTGGACACAGATCTCTGCCTCCTTCACTGTCTGGTCATTTCTATTCATTTCATCTCTGGAATCTAATGTAATAAAATTATAAAAGGCTCTAACTCCTCAGCATTTAATCAGCTTAGTATGAGAGAATTACATCAGCAGCCCTTAGGTGTACTTTACCCAGCAAAGGAAATCTCACATTAGGAGGCAATCGCATTATTCTCTCTACTGAGGATTGCAGGAATTCCCAAAGAGTTGCCAGGAATACAGAAGACCTGAGACAGGCTGTGTCTTTATTTACAGCAGGTAAAGAGCAGGAGGGTTTTTGTTCTGCAAGCAAGGCCAGCCAGAGCTGGGCCCTGCAGCCAGAGCCTTCCGAATCCTTCACCAAGATCCAGAATTTTACATCAGATAGGATTTAGGGGGAGGTAGAAACTTGGTAGATCCATCCCCATCCCTGTTCAAGATGCTTTCCATGCTCCTAAGAGCAGCAGTAGATCAAATCTGTGTTCGGCAGAGGAGCTGGCGGGGGATTTGGTCCCTAGAAATTCAGAGTTATTTTTCCTTGCAAAAGAGAGGTTGGTGCCTCCTCTCTCCCCTGTTTGTTGATCTCAGTTTCCAGAAAAGCTGCTCCTGGGTTATATCCCACCCACACACCTGGGTTCCTCAGCCTGACAGGATCAAGGAATTTACAGAAATTTCCTTCCCGAAAGGTCCTGATGCCCTGACAGGTCTGCGTATCACTCCTTCCCAGAGCCCCAATTAATTCAGTGTATTGGTTTGTGGCGTATTGGTGGGGTGACTCTTTGCTTCCATCAGGTCTGGAGAAATCACAAGTTCTACTTTCTTGGCTCTTTTCATAGAATTATCGAATTGTTTGTGTTGGAAGGGACCTTAAAGATCATCAAGTTCCACCCCCTGCCATGGGCAGGGACACCTCCCACTATTCCAGGGTGTTCCAAGCCCCATCCAACCTGGCCTTGGAGGGATCCAGGGGCAGCCACAGCTTCTCTGTGCCAGGGCCTCACCACCTTCACAGTTGAGAATTTATTCTTAGTATTCCATCCATCTTTGCCCTCTGGCAGTGGGAAGCCATTCCCTGTGTCCTGTCCCTCCATCCCTTGTCCCCAGTCCCTCTCCAGCTCTCCTGGAGCCCCTTTAGGCCCTGCAAGGGGCTCTGAGCTCTCCCTGGAGCCTTCTCTTCTCCAGGTGAACATTCCCAGCTCTCCCAGCCTGGCTCCAGAGCAGAGGGGCTCCAGAGCTCTGAGCTTCTGTGTGACCTCCTCTGAAATTGCTCCAGCAGCTCCAAGTCCTTCTGAAGCTGGAGGCCTCAGAGGTGGATGCAGCACTGCAGGTGGGATCTCACCAGAGCGGAGTATCCACTTTATTTATTTCAACCTGTAAATGTCCAGCAACTGGTGTGATAAGGTGAATGAAGAGATGGTGTGAGGAAAGAGATGCTCCCGAGGATGGTCTGTCCCACGCACCTTCCCGGGGCTGCACAGAAACTCTGTGAGGTGAAGCAGGAGAATAATCCCACATCTTCTCTGGGTTATGTCACTGCAAAGCCACCATGTCCCACATCTGCTCCCCAGCCCTGCCCATGGGTGGCTGAAGTTGGGCCAAAACAGCATTTCCAAGATTATTTTCAGTGCATCCTGATGTAGGTTTGGCTGAGAGGCAAAGAGAAACAAGAGACTGACAGGGATAGGAAGAAGCTGTTCAATGTAGCACAGGGATGGCACTTCTCTGGGCATGCTGAGGCCAGGGCTGTCCAAACCTGTCCTTCTCTCCTGTCTCATGGATCTGTGCTCTCCTGACCCCATGAAATGGCATTTCTGCCTCACCAGTGTTATTTTAAAGGAAAACATCTTGCTTGTTTTCCAGCCCGAGCTGGCTCAGCCAAGCTCAGCCCTTCTAACCACAGTCTGGGCATTTATTTTTGTCCTCCAGACTTTCCAAGCCATTTCTGGGGGTTGTTTGTCTGGTTCTTGCTGGGAGTGATGGAACAAGATAAAAATAGAGAGGAGTCCCGGACCTGGGTTCTTTCTCCTGAAAAATTCACAGCGAAGTTTAACACAAGGCTCAGGCAGGGTCTCAGTGCCAGAGCAGGACACCTGACATGTCCTGGAGCCATCCACGGGGTCTGGGTGATTGAATACAGCTCATTAGGGTGGCCTCCAGCTTGCCCCTGGGCCTGTCTTCAAAATATTATGGATTTGCTAAAATATTCAAGGAACTGTGTCTCCAGCTCCAGTGAAGGCATCAGGGCTAAAATTGGTCGAAATATAAAGAGTGGAGCCACCTCCATCACCACGTCCACTTCAGAACCTGTGGCTTTAATTCAAATATTAACCATGGCGAGACTTGCACCTCAGCTGGAGGGCTGACAACACCAGGTCCTGTCCCCACAACACCTTTGGGGATGTCAGTGCTCAGGGAAAGCTGTGGAGCCCAGGTTTTGTTCTGCCTGGAGCCAGGTGTCCAGCACCTGCTGCGTTTTCCCGTCCCCTGGGAGCGCCAGGGGCAGCCATGTGTGTTGTTCCTTCTCTGTTAATTTGAGGAAGTGTTGTTGTGCCTCTGTTAATTTGAGGATGTGCTGTTGTGCCCTGCCAGGTGCTCTCTGCCCACCAGGGGAGGTCTGTGGTGGCTCCTGGAGGAGCTCATCCGTGTCACCAGTGACTCCCGCAGGAAAGCACCCCTAATGCACAGCTGACCACTGCCCTTCCCCCAGCAATGCCACTGCACACTGATTTAGCTGCTCACTGGTTTGCTCAGCTGGTTTGGAGCCCGACCACGGGGTGCTTCAAAGATTTAAGTGGTTTCCCTGAATCCCCAGGGGAGGACAGGACAGGATTGAGGAGAGGAGTTCAAACATCCCCAGCTCCCCAGGGTTTCCAAATGGATGATGGCTCGGGCTTGGCTCTGTGCCACAGCTGCATTTCAGCCCTGAGCCGAATTGTCTGTCATCATCTGTCTGTCTGGGCAGGGTGGTTTCTCCTCGGGATGATGGGAACCATCACAGGGTGCTGCCAGGGAAGCTGAGTTCATCATGGATGGGAAATCAGGAGCCTGGGATATCCTGACTGTGCAAACAGCTGCAGGCTCCTCCTCTCCAGGAATTGCTCCATCTAGGGCTACGTCGGGCCAATGTTTTCCATTTCCACCAGGATTTATCTGGGCAGGTTTTGAGCTTTTCTAATATTCAGCTACAACCTTTGGTATTTGTGGATTTTTCCATGACAGCCCTGACCTAACACTGCAGTGTTCACCACCAAAACCTGTCCACGGCAGCCACATCCAATGTTTTTTGAACACTTCCAGGGATGATGATTCCATCACTGCCCTGAACAGCCTGTTCCAATGCCAGACCAACTTTTCAGGGAAGGAATTTTTTCCTAATATCCAATCTAAACATCTCCTGGCACAATCTGAGGCACCACTTGTTACCTGGGAAGAGAGACTGACCCCCACCCACCTCCGACCTCCTTTCAGAGAGTTGTAGAAATAATCTCTGCTCCTCAGTTTTGCTTTCAGACAAATGTTCTTTACACAGGGAATGATCTTGCCCAAACTGGGTACCTCGGTGGTAATGATGTCAGCAGTGGTGGTGAGCAGGTCAACATTTCATCTGCAATCATGGGAATCCCTCCAGCACAATGCCTGGAAAAAAATGCGCAGGGACACTTTGAGCTACTTAGCCATGGATGTGTGGGGGAAGACTTTTCTTCCTTCTTGGCAGGAGGCAGCCAGGATACAGCCAGTTGTGCTGCTGGGGAGCTGTGAAAGGAGCTCTTGGGAGGCAGGTTTGGGGCAGGTCTTTGGGGTCTGACCTCCCTGGGACTTCCTTATTGCTTCGGGGCTGCTCATAATGCCCCTCTTCGTGTGCAGCTTTTGCAGAACCACAATTCACACCGGAATTGGCATGATCTGTTTCCTCCTGGAAGTTGCAGCACAGCCCCAGTGCCAGTATTTTTGAACGTCCTTTAAGCAGAACTGTTCACACCTCTGCAGTACAACCGCAGCTCCCAGTTCTCCTTACAAATTTATCCCTGCTTGGAAAGACTCTCCTGTGAGCTTGGAGATTGCCCCTTAGCCCAGTGAGGATTCCCAGAGTGTAGCTGGCCTGGGTTCTGCCTGGAGTCAATGGAAAATCCTCTGGACTCCAATGCATGTGGATCAAGCCTGTTCCAGTGCTGGTGCTCACACTTGAAACACCCTTTTATCGCTCTCTCATTCCAAAAGGAGTTAGTGGTGAAGAGTCTGTAGACAGTAAGTTTTTACCAGATGGATCTAAGACATGTCTCTCTCACCAAGAATGTTTTCCACCAGGGATATTTCTTTTCCATAGGTGAAATTGTTGATTTAAACCCAAGGCTGAGTTTGTCTAAATATCTCACTTGCAGAAATGATTCTGGTATTGCTGGTGGCAGTCCAAGCTGTTGGCTCCTGTTTGTCCCATTGCCTCTGGAACCATTCCTGGAGCAACCTGGCTGCTCAGGAAGGATCATTTCCTCCTGACAGCCCAGGAGGCAAGAGGAATGGGGATGGAGCAGAGCCATGGGAAGGGATCTGCCGTCCACAACCTGCTTCAGAGGTAGAATTGTATTTATTTGCAAGTTTCTGACCAGACCTGCATGTAAGGACAAGAGGTTTGCTCTTGTCTTGGAGCAACAAATCCAGGGAAAGGGCAAGAGGAGGGAGGAGATGATCTTTGATGTCTCTGCATCCTGCAAAGACAGTGATTCACAGCTGCCCTTGTTACCTGGGAATCTGTAAGACATTCAGGTGATTAATTTTAGATTTGCTCACATAAGCCTTTTTTCATCCAGGCTGTGAAAGGCAAAGCAAAGGAGTGAGAGCCCTTTTTGGAGATGCATTAATGATGAGGGATGTATCATTTTGCTTTTACAGCCTGGTTTTTAAACTATGCAATGACAGGAGTTTCAGCCTGCTGCTGCACTAAGAAAATCTCTAATAAAAGACCATTTTCTTTTAAGACAACATCATGAAACTTTACCAAACGACAAGGGCTCTGCTACAAAGTGACTGAGGTCACCTATTTTTTTCTGGCGCCTCTGGGAAATGGAGGTTACAGTCATTTCCTCCTCCCTGCAGCAAGGTCCTCAGTCCAGGGGCCAATCTCATCCAGCATGGCTGGACACCAATTTTTGAGCCTCTAAATAGTTCTGTGGTGTGAAAACGTGCAAGGAACAGCTCAGATCTCTGGTTTAGCACATAGTGCAGATGTTGCAGATGTTGTGCTGCAGATATTTTTGCAATAGATGCAGTGAGGGCTTTGAATTTCACACATTTTCTCTGATTTTCTCAGCTCCACCAGCAGAGATATGTATGGGAGGGAGGGGAGAAAAGGGGGTGGGCAACCCTGGGGCTTCTGCCTTGAAAATTAGAGTGGACCAGGCACCAAAGGCTCCTAATGCTCAGCAATGCATGGGATGGCTTCTTCCCCAGCCAACTGGCTGTGAGGACAGTTTGGAGATCACTGTGGGGCTCTCCTTGGGTAAGTCCTTGTCCTTAAATAACTTTTACCCTGGAGCTGAAGGAGATGATGCTTGTTCTTCTCAGGCTTTCGCCCGCTGAGCTGTGTCTGTCTGATTCAGTCGTATTTCACATCGGGCCCTGAGCAGGTTATTTAAATCCCAGTGGTAAATAAATGGTAGAGCAGAAGCACTGTGGTAGGCTGCTTAACCCATGCCCCATTCCCTCCACAACAGTTTTTTAATTTCATCATTGGGTGGGAGAAAAAAATCCTCTCCTCTTTGGAGGGAAAATCTCTGGGTAGAACACGGCAGGTGGGTCCCCAGTGCTGCAGGGCAGCAGCTCCATGAGCAGCTCCTGCATCCCTGCAGCCATTCCCTGCTCCAGAGGTGCTTCTGGATCAGCTGCTGATACCTCCCCATCCCTCATCCCTCTCCCTGCCCGTCCTCACAGCCCTCACTCCCGTTCTGCTGCTGACTCACGTTGCTTCTGCTGAGCTCCTTCCCTTGCCCAGCAGCTTCCCTGGCTCCGTGGGTCATTTCCCATCAGCAGCAGGGACATCTCTGAGCTGTCATCCCAGATGTCTCGGGCTGGCAGCCTCAGGTGACATCTGGTTCCTGGGAGTCTCAAAGGGCTGGGCGTGCTTTTCTCTGCAGCACCTCCAGGAGATTGGCTCAGGGTCACTGGGAAGCCTGGAGGTGGAAGAGAAGCCAGAGCTCCCCCCTGGCTGGCACAGCCCCCCAAAGGGACAAGTCAGGCTCATGAGGGCAGAAGATGATGGACTCCTTATCCAGAGGGAAGGTTATTTTCAGAAGGCCAGATTTAAAGGGGATTAGTCTGAAAAAATTCAAGAAGGCAACCAAAATAAAGTCACCTAGAAAGAGCAGAGAGGCATTGCGGGGCTGCTTTAACGGCTGGATGTTGAGGCACAGAGGAGAGTTTCCTTTTGATCTGCCCCTGGGTCACTTGTGGAGATGGATCTGGGATTCCTTAATGGGAATATGTGATGGCAGAAGCAAGATTGTGAAGGAAATGGAGTAGGGGGCTGGTCTGGCTGCTGAGCACTGGTAGCTTTGAGCTCTGATCATGTGGTAGAAAATGAGTGTTTTGGTGATGTGGGATAATAGCTTTAGCCATTACAGTGGAGGAGAGACCCATTTCCCAGGGAACAAGTGACAGGATGAGAGGAAATGGCCTCAAGTTCCACCAGGGGAGGTTTAAGTTGGATATTAAGAAAGAATTCTTCACAGAAAGGGTGGCCAGGCATTGGACAGGCTGCCCAGGGCAGGGGTGGAGTGCCCATCCCTGAGGGATTTAACAGCCCTGTGGATGTGGCACGTGGGGACACGGGTCAGTGGTGGCCTCGGCAGTCCCGGGGTAACAATTGCACCCAATGACCTTAAAGATCTTTTCCAACTTAAATGATCCTGTGATCAGTTTTGGAGGTGAGAGAATGAAGGAATGTTCTGCTGTTCAAGTGAAATGTGCTTTTGCTAGCATTCCCCAAAACCAGGGAGAAGGGCTGGTGCTGCACAGGAGGATCCAGGGTGCAGAGAATGGTGCAGGTGGCTCTTCTTGGTCTTCTTTGGGACACTGAGAAGGGCCACGGGGTCTTCTTCTCTGACTGGCACACCTTTGAGAGCTGATGGAGGCTCATCTGCTCCGAGCTAATCCTCTGCATGTGTCTGAAAGGGCCCGTGAGAGAGATCAAGCCTGCTCCCACCATCTTTTATTCTTAAATGGATACAAAATGTGAAGGTCTAATCAGCCAGCCCTGACTGCAGCTGACGGAGGATGTAATTTCAGCCCTATCTGTGCCTGATAACATTTAAACATTTCAGTTAATCTAGGCAGAGGTGGTCTGAGGTAGACAAAAAGCCCATCCAAGAAAAAAAACTACTCACTCCTCCAGTGTCAAAAAGGCTGAAACAGATCATTGCTTCTCCTCTGAGGCAAACCCAACCTTCCCAGACCTCGTTCAGACTCACGGAGAGGGGGAGGAGGAGGAGGACGGAGCCCTGTCGGGGGCAGAGCAAATGACAAGCTGGCACTTGAACGCTGTTTTGCGGTGGCAAAAAATAGATGGTTCCAGCCAGCAGCTGCCCCCGAGGAGGAGCTCTGAGCAAGCCCGGGCTGTGCTAATTACAGCCACTCGCTCCTAATGAGGAGCACCGCGGGAGAGCCAGGCCAAGGCAGATGGGGGCTCATTTCCCAAACCTTGCAGCGTGCGGCATGGTCAAACAGAAAAAAGAAAGAAAGCAGGCAGAAAAAGAAAGAAAACAGGACCCCATCACCTCTACAATTCTCTCCAGCCTCTGAAGCTGCTGCATCTCAATGAGCTCCCCACAGCTCATCCCATTAACTCTATTTAAGGGTTGGGAAGCGATATGTTTGTCCAGACACTGGGAGCAAAACATGCTCACTTTTTTTTTTTTTTCCCCTCCCTTCAGTCTGGGACATCTTATTTTAGGTTAAAGAAACCAGCAAGGAAAGGCAGAGTAAATATAACTCCCCAGGAGACAGCAAGCCCACTGTGTCTGCAAAACTCAACCCACTGATGTCCTGCTGAGGGGAGAAGTCCACAACTGCCCATGGCCATGTCACCTCCGAGGACAGAGGGTTCAAAAGAAGCATTAACCATAAACAGGGCCCTGGACTGGGCACCAGTAGGTCTGACACTGTTTCTCCAGTCCTGAGCAGAGCTGTGGGGTCACTGGAAACAAGCCCAGTTCCCTTCCAGGGTGTCAGCTCCTCACCCTGCTCTTTGTCTGTTTGAACCTAAGGCTCTCCTGGGCTGGCACTGTCTCCCTGAATGTTCCTCCACACACCTAAAATGTAAATAAACCCCAGATCCAGCCATTTCCACCTGCTCTGAAGCGACCCAATGCTGGGAAATCTCCTGTTCAGCTCCACAGGTTCAGGGGCTGTTCCTACTTGGCATTTGTAGAAAAGGGGGGGAAATCTGTCTTCTCTTTGAAATAAGGTCATTGCTTTACTCATCTCTAATAAGGCTGGTGGAGAACTGTGGAGGTGGGTGAGGATGCTTGGAGGTCCTTTCCCCTACTTGAAATGGGTAACTGAGTAGATACTGGGAATAAATTCTTGGCTCTAAGGGTGGGGAGGCCCTGGCACAGGGTGCCCACAGAAGCTGTGGCTGCCCCTGGATCCCTGGAAGTGTCCAAGGCCAGGTGGGACAGGGCTTGGAGCACCCTGGGACAGTGGAAGGTGTCCTTTGGCAGGGAGTGGGACTGAGTGTGCTTTAATGGCCCTTCCAAGCCAAGCCTTTCCATGACCCTATGATTCCATGGAAGTGATGGCAGGATTTGTCCCCTGGCACCCAGGATTGCTGTGCAGTGCTCCCAGCATGGCTGGTGCAGTGGGAGAAGTCTGCAAAGCACAGCTCCCCTCTGCCCTCCCCCTGCTCTGATTCTCGTGATGGACGTGGCTGGGGCTCACCTGAGGGCAGGCTTGCTGGGGCTCCCCATGTTCATACAATGTCTAAAGTAATCAACAAGATTTCTGAAGCTCCTCAGGGCTGGATTTTCAAGTGTCTGGTGCTCACTGACATTTCAGGGAAGTCCGTCTCTCATATAAGCACCTAATAAGGCTCAGAGGGAAGAGGGCAATAACACTAATAGCAATCACTGCTGCTGCTCTCCTCAGTAATTGCCTTTTCCCCATTTTGTTTATCCAGCATTGACAAACCAATTGGTTTAAAAACGTCCACAGCAAAAACCAAGGGAGTGCCTCACTTGCAGTGCTGGGCTTGATTTCCTTGTCCATCAGGGGGTGTTCAGCTGTGTCTGATAGCCCAGGAACACCATGAGTCTCCAGGCTCCAGGCTGGGTTCCCAGAGGAGACAGAGACTTTGGGATGGTGCTGACCAAACACACAGCACATCATTGCCCACTGCACCCTGTGCTGTGCTCCTGCCTGGGGCTCTGTGCCTGCCTGGGCCATGAAAACCAGACTGATTGCTTGCAAAAAGGCTGCTGGGTGCTGGAAAAAGGGCATGGAAAGAGTGTGTTTAACAGGCAGACCTGATGCCTTAGGATTTTAGCTTTTATATTTTTCATATATTTGTAATCCTGAAGTTCTTTAGTGTATAACTCCAAACTCCATATACAGTGTTAGCTCCTGCTTTCCCATTTTGGTCAGACAAAACAATTCCTCTCCAGGCCTGGGAATCAGGGACACCTCACTGTCTCAGGGCCCAAGAAATGTAAACAAGAGTGAGTTGGGGGGGAGCAAACTTGGGATAAATGACTTCATTACCTGAAGCTGTAAATGGAAGATTAACCCCCAATATGGAAATGGACCACACTTATAAAAGTGTGAAAGCCAGTGACCCCTCATCCATTTTTGGGTGTAGCCCTTGGTGGGGACTTCATCTGCCCTAAATGTACCTGAAGGCCCTGCAATAAATATAACTGCTTTTCATTCTCTTAATTTTGTCTGGCCTCTGTTTTTAGGTAGCCCAGATAAGGCATCAGACCCACAATACCTGTCCCAAAGCCACTGCGGCCCCACAGAGCGTTAATCTGGGAGAAAAACAGACAGCACCAGTGACAAAGACCTGAATGATCTCTCAAATACGAGGTTTCAGTGTCCATGAGCTCCCTGGCTCCCTGCTGCAGCCCCAGGCTTTGCAGGAATCAGGCTGGGACTCTCCTCCCAGCTCCACGGGGGGTTCAGACCCGATGTTTGCACATCTGCTCCAGGGGATCCGAGCACCCAGAGGGGATCAGAGGGTGGCTGTGCCACCCCGGGCCAGGGGAGCCAGCACAAAAGGGAGCCTGGAGTGTCTCACATAGAGGTGCCAGTGTGAGCTGCCACAGAGGCTTCATTCAGCTGCAAAGGGGCTCTCCCAGGGTGGCACTCGGGTCCCTGCTGACCCCAGGGTGGGGTTTGTGTGGTTAAATAAATTCTGGTGGAAAAAAAAAAACAAAAACCAGAACCCACAGCAAACCCGCCATGATTTATCCGGACCCAGGGAACTCGGTGCTCTCTGGTTGGGGTCACAGGAGGTGCATGGCCACCCAATGCTCACTGTAACAGCTGATTTGTGCATTTATGGCTGCAATCTGAGAAATGCAGAGTCTTGCAAGCAAGCTGCTGGATCTGGGATGAACCTGCTGGAAGTCATTAGACAGGAGCTTGCTGAGACCAGGCAGGAACCCAGCCCAGGGGCCAAAACTCGGCTCTGTGACTCAGGAAAGAAAAAAAAAGAGGAATGAGAAGAGGAAAGGCTGTGATGGGTTCACCACTGAACCATATTCCCAAGTGTCACATGCACAACCTTTTTGAAAACTTCCAGGCATGGTGATTCCACCAGATGTTGAGCCCTGAGTGAGGGCAAGTCCCTTGGGCTCCACCCACTCTGTGGAGAAGAAGAGACCCCAGAGGCTCCAGATGAGAGTGGACAACATTCCAGATGTCCCTTACCTCCTATAGGACAGCTCCCTGGGATGAGGGAGAGCAGCTTGGAAGCTGAGGAGCCCTAAGAGACCTTTGCAGTGGCAGATGACACAAATCAAGGTGCCCAGCTCACTGCTGTGAAACCCCAGGGTGTGTCTGTGGTGGGTTGGTCTCCACTGGTAATGCTGCTTATCCCTGAACTCCCCAAAATGCTGAATTTGCCTTGTACAAAAGCATCTCCCAAATGTGGAACTCAAGTTCACCTTTGGGTTCCAGCCCCCTGAGGCTCTTCATGCCCTGATCTCTGTCCTTTGGTTTGGCCTGTGATGGGTCCAGTCCCTTTTCCTAGGCACAAAGACCCTAAAATTCCACAGGGAGCAAAGGGAATGCAACAGAGAAGGCAAAAATAGGGGAAAACAACTTTCCCTTTGCTAGTTTTCCCCACTCCCAGCGCCACTTCCAGAAGTTTTCCAGGCTTCCATGAGTCTCTGAAGTTTTCTGACCTCCTTTTTTCTACCTTTTTGGCACCTTATACTTTATTCTCTGCCTTCAGAACTCATCGTAGCTGTGCAGGGGATGTTTTTTCAGCAGCAATTTCTTCCCTGGAAGCAGAGAGCTGCTGCCTGGCCACAGCAGACACAGAAAATGTTTACAAACACGTGGAAAGAAACAATTTCAAGCCACAAGTTCAACCCGAGTGTGAGGAAGTAAGGTTTTCATGAAGGAACCGTTGTGCAACTGAAAGTCCCTGATGTAAACAACAGCGCTCAGGAAAGGCTACAAAACCTGAGACACGGTGATTGAAGCCTTTGAATGATCCATCAAAGCATGAGATATAAAAATGTTCCTAGGCTCAAAACTGGGGGAGCTGGGAAAGGCTGCACAGCAGAGAAAGTTGGTCATGAGGGGCTTGGAGGAGCTCTGTGAGTCGGGAAGGGAGGCCGGGAAATGCGGAGGCTGATCTGGGACAGCGATGCCGCTTTCCCCCAGCATAATTAACAACGTGGATATGTGGGTTAAAAACTGGTGACATGCAGGGAAATCACCTGAAGTGTGGACAGGTGAGAGGTGATAGAGTGTAGGTGTGAATCCAGATTTAGCTGTTTGAGGATGGAAAAAAAAGCTGGAAAGCTCCCAGGCATGTTTGGGCATCCCAGTCTTGTCCCACTCCTGTCTTGGGGTTTGTCTGTCACAGAATCAGCAATCAGTGTGTGTCTCCTTCTGCTCCCAGGACCTTTGTTGAGGTCAAGGAAGATTTGTTGCTCTTGTAATCACTAAACATGATCCGTGGCATGACTCCCAACAGGTATTAATGTCTGCAGAGAACACAAAGTGGGTTGCAGAGTTTAAGGTGTCCACCACCCCAAGGATTCAGGCTGGGCCCCTTGGAGATGCAGCCCAGCTCTGGGGCTGCTCCCAGGAGTGCTGATCACAGACTCAGAGGATCTGTAAGGTTGGGAAGCACCTTCAAGATCATCAAGTCCAACATTTGTGATGTGGGGAAAAGGAAGAATTTGAACTGGCTGCTTCAGGAGGAGGAATGTCTAAGGCAAATTTGTGATATCGCCAGTTCCTGTGGCCATCTCTCACCCCTGAGCTCCACTGTGCAAGGAGAGTTTAACTCCTGTGGTATCCTAAGGACAATGGAAAGCATTGTCAGCCCTATGGACAAACTGATGAACAAGACTGGTTATGTTTGAGCCCATTTTGGAATCTTTCTGCCCCACCAGAGATCTCTCCTGCTGGAGGTTCAAGAGTGAGCCAGCCACATCAGGAGTGTTTTCCCTGGATATCCACCATCTCAGCCTCACAGAGGACTCCATTCAAATTCATCCCCTTTTAGCTGCCTTGTCCGATGGCTCCAGCCCTATTGAGACAGGAAGGGACCAAGGTTAGTGCTCCAAGCTGCTTCTGTGATATTAACACCAAGAACTGATGATGACAACAGCAAGAAACCCAGCATGAACCACAGGACAGGTCTCCTGGAAAGGCAGCAGATGGCTGGAGGAGATGGGAATATACAAATGCTGTCCTGGGAGGGTCTCCTTTGGAAAGCACCTTGCCAACTCTGTTTCCCAGCTGATGAGCACAGGAGGATTTAACAATATTAACTCATTAAGGCTGACAGTGTCCTGGGGGTGTAAAAGCAACAGGGGCATCCCTTCATTTACATCTCCACGGCTGTTTTCCCTGAGCCCTGCAGGTGATGGAGGCCTGAGAGGTGTTTGGGAGCAGTTGTGTCACCTCCTCCATGGTTTTTCCCTTCAGCCAGGCAGTCTGTCTGCCACGGGAATGTTCTGTTGGTGCTGGGTGTTGTGTGGCTGCAGCTCCCTGTGCAGGGGAGATAAAACACTCACTGTCTGACGACTCATTAGCTCTCCTCCGTGGGCATTAGTGGTTAACAGCATAATTAGTTTCAGTGGTAAAAGGAGGTTTTGCAGACCCCAGGAGAGAGAGGCTCTTAATCTCCTGGCATTTCACACAACATCAAAATGTAGCAAGATCTGTGTTAGAAAAAAGGGTAGAAATATCGTTTGCTGTTAAGCAACTTACAACTAAAACACTGACCTGAGGTGACTTCATTTTGTTTGTGAGTTATGCTAAAGAACAGTGATTTTAATGTCGTAAATGCCTTGTGATGTCAGTGAGCAGGCAGCAAAATATCCACCAGGATCCTGGGGTTCCTTCCTGCTTGTGAGTATCTGCAATATCCTCTGTCCAGGCTCAGCCCCTGAGTCACCTCCCTGCTGTGGGAAGGAGGCGGAGTTTATAATGAGGATGAAGAGGCAGCTTTTGTTTGGCTAGGAAACTTCTTGGACCACTTTTTGTGTCTTGGGTCTCAAGGGCTGCAGCAAGAATAGGCAGAGGAACACCTGAAGTCCCTGCCCACATTGTTGGAACATGTCCAAAGCACTGTCTGGCATTTGTCTGTGACCCAGAGCCCTTCTGGCCCTGCCCAGCAGCTGAAGCCAAGTATCAGATGAATGCTCCAAGGACAGTGGGGTTTTCTTGCTGGTGGTGCTGCAGACTTTTCCAGATTCACCATGTGTTGGTAACCTCACAAGGAACACTGGCTGCCTCGCTTCTCCAGACTGAAGGAGGTCACACACAGTTCAGACAAGCTTTGGGGAAACAGCTGAACTTCAGGATGTTTGTATGAACCCAACCCCTGACCTCCCCAGCCTCACATTTTACTGATTCATAAGTACAGATGGAATATTTACATGGACATCTGTGTGTGTGTTTGTGTGCACTGTGGAAAGACACCCAAATCATTAGAGAAAATGAACTTTCAGGGCTGTGAACACATTGCTGCTGTGTCCCAACACTTGGCAGAAGGAGGAGAAACACCTGGGATCTGGATGATACCTCCAGGAACACATCCATCCCTGAACAAAGTGGGTTTGTTCCTGGTAGGACTTGAGTACCTCAACCTGTTTGAGGAAATTGTATTTACACTCTGCTTGTCATCTTGTGCCTGAGCACCCCTCTGTCCCACCAGAGCAATTTAGGCACCCTGTGGAACACCATGCACATTATTCCTGAAGGCACATGGAAGACTGGCTCGTTGTTTGAAGGAGGAAGCTGGATTTTATTGCTGCAGCAGGGAGCTGTGGATGCAAGCACCAGAATGAAAAGGTGGTCTCGGGATTCTGCGTGGGCTCCAAGGGGTGCTTCTGGATTCTGAGAGGTTGTGACTCTCTTCTGGCCCTTCTCCTTCTCTTATGAGGGCTGGACTCCCTCAAAAACAGAAAGCAGAATTACAAGTGATTTAAAGGTTATCCACTGCATGCCATGTTCATTTATAGGTAAACCCCAAAGGATTGATGGATCAGGGAAAGGGAGCTAAAAAGGAGTGGGGTTTGCATTCCTGCAGGGTCCTTGCAGGGCACAGAGGGGTGCTCAGCAGAGGCAGCATCCTTGCCCAGGACCTGGAAACCTGAGGGCTGGGGACCAACCTCTCTGGCAGCATCCCCTGCCCAGCCTGGCACGCTGCTTCCCAGAGGATTTCGGGATCCTTGGCCACCATCACTCAGCTCTGCAGGAAAACTGTGCTGCAGCTGGCCCTGCAATCTGACCACTGAGCTTGGTGAAGCATCACCAAATGTGCTCTTCCATCCCAGAGAGGGGGTATGGAGACGAGAGGAAGAGAGGTGCATAAATATGGGAAACCACAACAATTTCCAACGGGCCCCTTTTCCTGCTTTTCCACTCCAAAGCAGCGTGTGGAGAAGGGAGAAGCAGCAGCATTTCCTGACAAGTCGTTTCTGGTAGCTATAGAAACTTAAAGCACAGCCACAGTGACAAAAATACCCCTCTTTACTGGAGCTTCCTTCCTCTGTGGGTCGTGACTTTTCCCTGACACGAGCTGCCCCAACCCTGCTGGGCCCCAGGGACCCTCAGCCCAGGGGCTGAAATGTTGGGGTTTTTTTGGGTTTTTTTTGTTTTTTTTTGTTTTGCTAGCTGGAATTGTTTTTTGTCCTTTTATTACCTGGAAATAGAGAGATCCAGAGGCAAAGCAGGGAATATCAGGGACCACCAGGGATTAACTCAGGGCAGAGATCCTAAACATTGCATTTCTGATAGCAACAACGTCAGTGCAGCTACGGGCTTGGAGAGAGGGATGTACTGCAGCTGAAAGGCTGTGGGGAGGGCAGGGATGCTGGGGAGTAGGGGATGCCAGGAGCAGCTTGTTGGCAGAGCCCTGGTGGCACCCTCCTGCCTGCAGGTCTGCCAGCCTGGGCTCTGGCTCGGAGCCACCCGGCTTTGTGCCATTCCGTGGGCATCCACATGGCCTTGGAGCCCAGCACGAGGCCTGGGCACCTGCTGGGACAAGGAGGGGTTCCCTCCACCTCGCCTGATGGGCTGAGACATCCGCTGAGGTGATTAGCAAGGACACAGGTGGAAGGGAAGGGCTTTTTTTTTTTTTTTTTTTGTTCTTCTCTGGCTGTTCAGGAAATGTGTACCCACGGTAAGTGGCAGAACCTCCTGAGGCATCCATCCCAACACACATTTCCGTGCTCAGATGTGTCCTACAGCTCAGCATCCCACAGTTTTTATCCCAGATTAGGGGCAGGGAGACACCTGAGTAGTGCCAAGTGAACAGCAGACTGCATTGCTTGATTTTTCTGCCCCGCTAACAAATTAAAAAACAAGCAAAATCCACTAGACATGGGATTTATGAGCCAGTAGCTTGCTCTCCTCTTGGGGTTGGCTGCTGCCATCTGCCAAGCCATGGTGGCTGTGGCTACTTGGGCTGGCTCTGCTCTATTTTCTCCCCTTGAATATTGTTCAGGGGGAATCACTTGGTTAAAAGGCAGTGTGCAGCTCTTTGGGGTTTTTGGTTTCTTGGCTAGGGCTAGCAGGAGAAAACTGGATTTTTTTTTTTTTTTTTGTGGTTTTGAGGGAATAACAGGTGGCTTTCCCATTAGCAGGGACCTCTTGCACGCAGAGGATGCTTGGGTGGGCTCCAGATCAGACCCTGCAGCACATTCCTGCACAGTGCCAGTGGCAGGGGGCTTCAGTGGATACCACCAGGCACCTCCCCACAAATGCTGCTCGTGAAGGGAGATGAAACCCCCACCCTCACCCCCATCCACCTCAGAGCCTTGTAAAAAACCCTGCCCTGCTCCCAGCCCTTCAGGAAGTGTGAAATCTTCTCAGCCCTTAAAGGGATGCTCAGCGTGAGAGGGTGGGGGTGAGAGCCTGGTGCTGTCAGCAGTGGGGGGATGCAGGGACCCCAGAAAGGTGATGTGGTGGGGTAGGGAGAGAGGAGAAGCCCGTGGGACAGGATCAGGTGTGTCCCTCGAGGTGACAACGTCCCCTCCCTGTGTTTGGGGCAGCATCTCCTGCAAGGCTGTGCCTTAAAACCGCAGCTGTTTCCGCCATTGCCCCCAATGTCTGTTCCCATGCATTGCTCTGCTGCTGCCAGGAAGTTTTTCCCAATAATTTTCCTAATGGATGTCTTTCTTTGCTTCAGATAAAGGCGATTTCCTCCTCTTGTAGCCGTGGCGGATGCAGAGAACAATGGGTACCATGTCTGTTCTGCCCACCCCGTGTGAGGGGGACCCTTATTCCACTTCCTTAGGATACCCAGACCTCCACTGGGAATGAAAAAAATTCAGAGAACCCACCCGAGGGAAAAGGAAAAAAAAGGCACTATTGCAAAGAAGTGATTTGGGAAACAGCTTTGCAAAAAATGATGGAAAGCAGAAATTTGAAGAACAATGCCTGTGGCTGTTCCAGGACAGGCCCAGTGAAACACACACAGGTGTCCACAGTGCAACTTCTGTAAAATTACTACAAATAAAAGAATCTCATCACCGTGAGCTTCAGGAGTTAAGCAACCAAGGGTGACCAGCGTGATGGAGGAAAACCGTGACCAAGCTTTGTGTGCTGTGCTGTATTGCTGCAAAGGGAAGGTGCTGCCTGGGAAACCTCAGCCCAGGAACCAGAGACCCACTCTGGGGAGCCAACCACTGCTGTGAAGCTGCTTATTGTGAAATAGGCAGCTGAATGTATCCAATTATCACCCTGTCTCCGGGTAAAGCAGACAAAACCTGAGCTTGTTTTCTCTCTCTCTCTCTCGTTTTTTTTTTTTTTTTTTTTTTTTTT
>WEKY01007166.1:0-10160 GCA_013390045.1 Picathartes gymnocephalus
TCTGACTCTGAGAATTTTCCACAGACCCATTCCTCACAGAGGGGAGGGGAGAACAGTGAACAGATGAGGGCAGAGGAGAGGATATTGCCCACCTGGGCTCCAGGGAGGCCATCGACTCTGTCTGACATCAGATCCTCCCAGTAAAGGTGTTGATACATGGGCAGAGAGACGGATTGAAACTGGCTGAATGGACATGGAGGGTGGGGGTCAGTGGGGCAAAGTCTCATCAGATTGGGGATCCCAGGGTCAGTACTGGGTCCAGTCCTTGTTTGCAGCTTCATTAATTAGCTGGATGATGAGGAAGAAGGTTCATTTAGCAAGTTCAACAATGACACCAAATTGTGGAGTTTACTACTTAGTTTCTAATCATATCTCATAATAAATACCTAGAGAAAAATTAAAAAAAGTTACATTTCCCTCCACACTTCAGCAGTTTCTTGACACCTGCAACTATGACATCGTTTATTTTGGTGAAATTCAGCTGTCCAGATTTCCTTTAAATCTTTTTCTGAGATAGGACCATCACGAATTGGAAAGGCTGAAAGTGACACAGTGGAGATTTATCAGCTCACCTCCACTTTTGGGGATCTCCACCATTTATAGGACCATTATGAGAACTGAGAAGTTTAGGAAGTGCCAGAGAAGCAAATGACTATAAAGAAAAAGCTCAGCTGGAAAAATACTGTTAAAACTCTCCTGGCACTTGGATTTCAAAGTTACAAATTTTATTAAGGCACAGTGAAATGTTGTCACAGAGGATTAAAAATAAATAGCAGTTTTCATCAATGCAGTTCTCTGATTCAGAAGTTATGATTCAGATGGACTGATGTTTCTTTTCTAGAACCTAATTACTATCATTAATGTTAACAATGATAATTAACAAGCAATTTTCTCATCTATCTAATAGAATGTTGCTGCATTTGTAAATACTGTGAAAAAATCAATCCAGTTTTTGAAAGCAGACAAAGGTCACCTGAAACTCAAAAGCATATGTTTAATCAGAGTATTTGGGATTTTTGTCCTGATCAGACATTTTTAAAAGATTTGATAGTATTAAAGGCTTATGATAAGCACCTTAAAAGTTGTGGCAAGATCCTGTGGACTGGATCCTGAATATTATATTAGGTATGTGTTAGGTCAATAAATAAATAAATATATTAAGAAATATAATCAAGTAAATGCTACTGTAAGGAATAGAGATGTTGAGCTGCTTGTTAAAGAAGTACAGGCTGCTGGTTTCTTTATAGGAAAAAACACTAAGCAATATTTTTTCACATCAAAAAGTAAATTTCCAACTTCCAAACCAAATGGAAGCAATTCCACGAGGTTCATTTTCTTACGTCAAGAATGACTTGAACTCCACAAAGTTAGTAATGCTTGAGTTCCTTTTCTATTTTCTTGATATGATAAGAATCCTCCATTTGCCATACTTTAATATCTTTCTCTTCAGAGATTTGTTCCTGACATGGATAATGGAGTCCTTGAGAATTGCTGTCATGGATAATAGGGTTAAAAAGTGAAATAAGGTCTCTCTCTACACAGTGCTAGAAAATAAGTGAGTCCAATTTCCCCTAACGAGAATGTTCTTTTTATGCCACGGAATTGATGCCTCCTGCCAGGTGTGATTCTGGTGCCATCACCATGGGAGAAAAACGATGGAACATCTCGTGGGCTACCAGTGGTCCCTGTGGTGCTGGCCATGGGTCATGTGGGACAGAGGAAAGGGATTGACAGTGCTGGTCTTGGGTCACAGACTTTGGGCAGCCTTGGTTTACACCCTTTGTCTCTAACAGCCAGGTGTCCATGGCTGGTCTGTTCTTGAAGTGTTTATCTTTGCATGGTGGGACCACAGTTTGGAACTTGATGATGTTCTGACAGGCCAGTCAAGGTCCCTCTGGATGCCATCACTTCCCTCAAGTAAATCTCCCCTGTTCCAGTTGGTGCTTGCAGGTCTGTGAGATATTGTATTAACTCCCAACAAACAGAAATTTGCAGTTCTGTTTGTCAGTTTCCTGAGGAAACTTTAGGATGACTCAAATATCTCTTTTCTCTGACGGTTGTTCGTTTTGGGTAATGTGAATCCCCTGCAATGAGACCAGTCACTGAGAGACGGGATCATCCTCTACTAAAAAGAGCCTGAAGAAAGTTGTTGTAGAGCTTTCATTGCAGAAGGAACAGCAAAGCCCAACTAGTCCTGGACCATTAGCAAAGATGGCAACACAAAAATCTGCTGCTTTTACTGAATTTTCCCTTCCCCAAATATATTTCTGTCAGGTTTGGGCTATATTTTAATTTATACATCTGTTCTCTGTCACGAGTACTTGTGCAATCACAGAAATTGGCTCCTTCTAATGATCTACAGTTGCACCTTGTGGAAATACATTTTCAATTTGGCTCCTGAAACATGGATCAAGTGATCCTGCCAACACAAATATCCTTTGCTGTCAAACATTTTTGTCCTCTGGAGAGGGGAACACCTGCACAGCCACTCAGGAAAAAACCAAAACCAAAACAAAACCCCCAAACAAACAAAGAAAACCCCCCAAACAACAAACAAAAACCCAAAAATAACCAAACCTTTATGGTGGTGTTTCTGTTTGCTTTCAATTTTTCACTTGAATCTCATTTAGCAATTAGTTGAAACAGTCATAAAATAGTTTTAAATACTGGCATAATGTATTAACTTGTACATTCAGGGCCAAATTCCCAGCTGGTGATTTACACCTGCTGGAGGAGTGGCCTTGGGCATGGCCTTGATAAAAAGCTCTTGTCATCTCTTTCGAGACCACAGGGTTTGGGCTGTGGTCCTTTGACATAAGCCAGCCTGGCAATGTGTTCCTTCCTGTCTTTGTGCTGAACCAGAGACCTGAGTCAGTGACAGAAACCAGGAATGTTGAGAAATACTGTAAGAATTGCAAGTGAAAGTGAATTCCCAATTTTGTTCAGAAAACCTTAGGGCAACTATATGTAAATTCCTGATATGTGGGTTGTCACTAGTGCACTACTCAGCTGTCAGGCTTGGAGTGCTCTTCAATTTCTTCAAGAAGGAAATATTAAAACAGGTGAAAAGAAGGGATGATGAAATGTGATAGATCAAAAGCCACTATGATGAGAAAATATTGGCTTATTCTCCCAGGGAATTCCCTATTTTGCTAAAGTTTTACGTATTGGTATGCTATGCATGATACATATATTTACATATGTACAGAAAGTCACAGTAATGATATATTATATAAGGTAATATTATAAATCATTTATTATGTTATATATATGTTATGGTGTGTATATTGTATATATCTCATAGAATCATTGAATAACAGAATCACAGAATAATAGAATGGCTTGGATTGGAAGGGACCTGAAAAATCATCTTATTTCAACTCCCCTCTGTAGGCAGGGATGCCACCAACTTGACCAGGTTGCTCAGGGACCCATCTAACCTGGACTTGAACACCTCCAGGGGTGGAGCATCCAAAACTTCTCTGGACAACCTGTTCCAGTGTCTCTCTGCCTTTTTGCTCTTAAAAGGAAGAGATCCACAGCTGTGGAACTGGAGCCGATATCCAAGTGAGCATTGGAATGTGGGAGAGGTGGGTTATCCATAAGGATCTACACAGAGCTATTTTTTCCACAACCGTGTCTAAATTGGGCAGGATGAGGCAGGCTGGGGGGTTGGAGGAAAACATCACAACTCATAAAGCTTTAAATGACATGGGAGCAGGGTTGTGCACATATAACCAAAACGTGCCTTTATTAAGATATTGGTGGGGGGTGGTGGCTATTGTCCCCTCAGTTTCCTTGAAAAGGGGACAGGAGTTGGATTTTGATGGTTCTTGTGGGTCCCTTCCAACTCGGGATATTCTATGAGTCTGTGATTCCATGAAAATATCTGTCTTGAAAGTTTATTTTGCCATGAGGAAAGCTAGAATAGCACTTTGCTATAATATTGTATTAACATTAAAGACTAAGTTCTCAACTCATGAATATTTCGTTAGGTTTTCTTCTCTGCCTGAAAGTTCTCTGTGACAAAGTGTATTTAAGTGATTTCCAGCTTTCCCCACTCCCAATCATTTCTTCCTGTCCAGGACTATATTTTACAAACTTATTACTTATGTCAATGCAGCTATAAAACAAGTACATGAAATAAGCTGGCTCTGAAAATCAGAGATTGCTGCATTTTTAGGGAATATGTGGGTGGGTGTTTTGTTTGTTTTTCCTCCCTTGCAGATGTTTAGTTAATTCTGTTTGCAACACGGCTGCATGAAGAAATGGGAATTAATCTGCTGCCTCCTGTCTGAAGGAACAAGAAATTCTGCCCTGTGGAGGGTGGTGAGGAGAAGCTGTGGCTGCCCCATCCCTGGAAGTGTCCAAAGGTTGGATGGGGCTTGGAGCGACCTGGGATAGTGGAGGGTGTCCCTGCCCATGGCAGGGGTCGGGACAAGATGGTTTTTAAGGTCCCTGCCAACCCAAACCATTCTGTGATTCCAGGAATCTCTAGAGACACAGGTGGGGGTTTTTAAGACATTGTTCACATTTCCTTTCTGCTCTTTGCTTCTCCTTTTGAACCACAGTCACAGTTCAGCCCCTTCAGCAGGAAAATCTACCCCAATAACCTTGGCCTTTCAAATTCAGCAGTGATGATCTGTTCTTGTTGGAATCAGGCACTGCAGGCTTCTTTATCTTCACTAAATCTGTTTTGCTTGATTTCATTACCTCTGTCTGATTTCTCAACTCTTGCTACAACAGCATAAAAATATTCCTCAGCTCCTGCTCAAGCTGTGCCGTGGCATTACTGACTGCCCAAAAACATCCTGCAGCTACAGTTCTACAGAACTAATAGGGAAAAATTGACTTTACACCAAAGCTGCTGATATTAAAAATATTATAAAAAATACTGAGTGAGACTATTGGATCTTGGCCTTCAACATCCTGCTCCTGAAGCTGACCAGTGGTAGTAGGTTGGGCAGGAATTTAAGGAAGAATTAGTCCTTAGAATGTGCTGTTTGTCATTACAGCCTCTCAGTCTCTAATGGCTTGTAGTTCACACTGCCTGAGGAGAGGCCTCCCCTGGATCTTGGTGGATTTATTTTTCATAGAATAGAATCACAGGAAGCAATCACAGAATCACTGAGGTTGGAAAAGGCCTTCAAGATCATCAACTCCAATGTTTTTATTGATTTCTCCTTCCTTCTGAGGCTGGTCATTAAAGATGGGAAAAAGGACATTCAACTGTGTACACAGCAGAAGTTTTCATATGATGGAAGGTGACTGAAATAAAATTGAAGTTTAAATCTTTTTTCTTGAGTTTTTCTCTGTCTTCACAACGTGTCATTTCCTTGCTTACGGAACAGCCAATTCCCTTTTAAAGACAGGGTTTAACTGTCACAAAAAACATCATCCTGACTGTTCTGAGTGTTCAGGCTAGTAGAATTCAGGGAAAAGTGAGAGGGAAGGTTAGACTTTTACGCTCATTAAACCTCCCCCAGACTCCTGGGTCTGACATGAAATCCCATTAAGAGGCACCCTACACACAGCAAAGAGGAAACAGCATCCCTGCTCCCTCCTGCAGCCAGGTGTCCTTGAGGAAGGTCGTGGGAGACACTTGCTTAAAGCTCTGATGTTTTGTGCTCCAGCAGCCCAGGAAAGCTGCACCCTCTCTGCTCCTCCCAGCAGCTCTCAGTGGTAAGGAACATTTTGTTGTCCCCACGAATAAACATGATGGGTTCCTGTTAAACAGCAAAGTCTGCCTCAAGCACAGGAGATCAAACCCAGCTTCTTTAGCTCATGACTGGATACAGACTGATAAGTGTGAATACTAAGCAGAAATATTGTAATTTGCAATAGATTTCTCCTTCCCTTTCCCCCGTAGCTTAGAGATATATTTAAAAACAATAGATTTTTGTTGTTGTTGTTGTCTTTAATTACACTGATTCCCGAGGGCTGCTGTTTTACTGAAAAATAATCCCGCTTTGACAATGGGAGCTTAAGAGACTGGTGGAACAGATTGCAAACCATTTCCATGCCTGGTTTAACTGCTTGACTGCCAGCCTGTGGAACTAATTTTCAGGAGAAGTACTTGTACAACTCTCTCTTGTTTCCCCTTGCTATTGGACTAAAATGACATCAAAGGAAATGTCGGTTTTTGCTCTGCACAGGCACAGATGAGACACAGGGAGAGGGTAGGTGACTGCAGAGATGATCGTTTTGGCACTCCTCAAGGGGAGAAAATGTGAAAAGATAGGAATTCAAACAAAATAAAACAAATAAAACACCCAAAACAAAACGCATTGTCTTAATTATTGCTCACACTTCCCCACTGACTGAGGGAGGTGGTAGAAGCAAAATGTCAGTTATAAAGAACAAGTTTCATGCAAATATTTTGAATTTAGGTTCATTGCAGTGAATTTTGTCCAGGTAAAAGATATATGGTCTAGCTTAAACCCTAATCTAATTCTCAACAGTGGCTCACTGAAGGCTGAGAAAGTTTCCAGGAGGAAAATGATGTCTTTACTGCTTGCTCTCTGTCCAGAAGAGACCATCTCTTCCCGTTGATATTTGTGGGACTTTCAGCTGCCCAAACACTTTGAACTGTTTTTGCCCTGATAAACTGAAGGCAGCTGAAACTTTCCTTTAAGGTTCTCTGTTGATCTTGTGCAGCTGGGTAGGGAGAGTGAATCTGGCATTAACAGCCCATACTGCACCTGGAGAAGCACAAACTTCATCTTTACTGTTGTGCTACAGAAATTGTGTCTGACTGTTGATTTCAGAGTGAAAGATGAGCAATATTTTGATGTGGTGGTGAAGCAGTGACTCTGGCTGGGGTGGATGCATCAAGAAACTGATATTCAGTGTATTATCATAAAAGCAGGGCTGATCTTAGGTATGTAAAAATTTAAGAGTATGTAAAACTTTCTCTAAATTCCTCTATGTTCTGTCTACCACAGAACTTTTTATTTTTAAAAAGTATCTATGTATGGGTGTGGTTTAGATATGGACATAGGCCACGTTCCTGTAAACCTTACACAGTATTACAGCAACCAGATGAAACCAGCGATGAAATGGATTCTGTGAAACTATTGCTTTTGAGGAGGAAAATAAAGCTGCTCATGGGCTTCTCATTTTCTACTCTCACAGTCCTTCTTTTCAACTCATCATTTTCTTCTGTTGTCTCAAGGGCAGCAAAGTTGAAGTCAGAGGAGGTAAGAAAATCTAACAGCTGTGCTGTGAGAATGAGGTGATCTTGATGTAGATTTAGTTTGGTTTTTGAATAAAAGAAATTATTCTCATGCTATTCCACTTTTGTCAGCACCACAGCACCTCTCTGGACTTTTATCAAGGGTGGCAGAATGCTGGTCTCTGAGCAGACATCACTGAAACATGATATGATGGTGTTATTTTTCTCTCTGGTAGGGAAAAAAGTAAATTTTGAACCCCACAGGTTCTTAGGTACTTTATCAACTTGTTTCAAACTCTCGAGCATGCAAAGTGTGAGCACATGAAGAAGGAAGAACAATCATTTCTAGTGTAAAATTACTCTGAAACAGGAGCACTGCACAAGTGTGCAAGCCAAGTGTGCGTCAAAGGAAATTCCTGCCTTCTGATACCAGCTCCAAATAACCTATTCATTAGCTGTAAAAACTCTCCAGCTCCAACAAGTCTCAATCCATATTTATTTGTTTTCATTCTTCCTTTTGCCCAGAACTAGGAAACTATTAGTGTAGCATGTCCTTTTACTGTGGTTTTCCCACTGCAAAGGTGCTTTCTGGGTTATTTTCTTTTTCATTTTCTTTACCTAGCCACTTGCTTTTCCTTCAATAGCCTCCTTAGTATTGACAGCTTTTTTTCAGGATTATAACAGGCTTTTAAACAAACTGCATCATGAGAAGATGCCACTGGACATGACATACACAACTATCTTTGACTCATGGATTTAAGCTGGAGGAGGGTAGATTTATATCAGATTTTAGGAAGAACTTCTTCCCTGTGAGGGTGGTGAGGCCCTGGCACAAGTTTCCCAGAGAAGCTGTGGCTGCCCCATCCCTGGAAGTGTCCAAGGCCAGGCTGGATGGGGCTTGGAGCAACCTGGGATAGTGGAAGGTGTCCCTGCCCATGGCAGGGGGTTGGAACTGGATGATCTTTAATGTTCTTCCCAACACAAACCATTCTGTAATTCTGATTCACCAACAGTTTCCAGAGACTGAACTTATCATAAAAGCAGGGCTGATGTCAGGGCTGGCTTAAGAGTGTGGAAAACTTTCTCTAGCTTCTATGTTCTGTCACAGAATTTTTATTTTTAAAAAGTTTGTGTGTATGTATGTATGGATGTGGTTTAGATATGCATCAGTTTGATCTGGAAATTTAAACAGGGCTCCTAACTGCTGAAGAAGTGAGGCTTTAAAAGGACAAGACTGAGCTTGTTCACAAAAGAGAACAATGCAATGCTGTAGGATGGATCTTGAAGAGATTTCAAAAGGGGGTAGATGGCACATCACTTGGCTCTTGGTGACTTAGGATGTCCCTTCAAGTTGCCATCTAGCCAAAGATGAAATATCAGAAGACTGTGTCTGTATGGGAATGAGTTGAACGGTGAACTTTCATACATCCCCAGGAAAATCTAGAACTGCCCAAGGAATACAAAAGATTGTCAATGTCTACATTTTTTTACTGTACTGACTGTAGGATTCAGGTGAGCTGCAGCAATTCTCTTAGTTTGCACAGACAAAGCTTCAGAAGGCTACGCCCTCAACTTCTTACTTTTAAAACTTGCAAGAAATTATACATGAAGATGACAATATCTCTTCCTCAAAGGATTATATATTTCTAGTTAAACTTTAACTTCATTTAAAATCCATCCTTGATCCTCTTAAAGTATTTGCGTAAGTGAATGAGGTCTGTAAAACACGACTCAAGCTTTCCTCCTTGGGGAAGCAGCTTGACCAATTTACATATTTATTAAATATTTTATATTTTACCAGATTGTATGCACTTCAAAATGTCACATCTTATTTTTGGTCTGAGCACTGCATAACCATAATGGCTATTTCCAGTCCCAGAAGAGAAAAAAAAATAATCTGCATCTCCTGATTTGACCACTTCTTAAGGATTTAAGTTTTTTATTTCTAGGTTTTATTCTGTTCTGCAAAATTTTAACTTTTAGTGTTATTAAGTTTTACTAGTTCTGTGCAAATTAATCTCCTGTGAGGCTACATGACCAACGTCTCATTTTTCCTCTGGAATGAGATTCAGCTTTCTAAGCATCCAAACTGAACTTCTGAACCTGTTTGATGGTTATTTTAGCTTTAAAGAAAATAAACACAAAGCTGTTGCAAACCAGAAATGCACATAAGAAGTGCTTTCCCTTGTGGTACAGAGATCTATCAAAGCAGAGTTGATATTTCTGGTGTAATTCCTCCCCTCCCTTGCCCTCACAGTTCAGCTGCCAGCATCTGGAGCAGAGAATTTTTCCTTTGTTAATGATGTACAAGACTAGGGCACACGTGAGATATCATTACTGGGGTTTCCTGTGAGCGGTTTGGAGTTTGGAGATGGAATGGATTAAGGCTCCAAAAGGATGCCCAAGACTAGGGCATGTGCCCTGTTTTGCTGCTGGATTCCTGAGTGTTGTGGAACAAAGCCCTTTCCTCTGCACGTCCCCATTTCTGATGGATCCAGCCTCCTTCACAGGGTGCTCTGAGGTGCAGCTGCTGAGAAGAGAGTTTGAAAACAATTTTATTTAGAAGCCATGGAGAATGTCTGTCTGTGACTGTCCTTTCTGGCAATCTTTAAAACGCAGGACTTCCATGGATGGAGCCCTGAATCACAGAATCACGGAATCATTGAATCATAGAGTCATAGAGTTAGAGAAACATAGAACAGTTTGAGTTGGAAGAGACTTTCCTGATCATCTCGTTCCAATCCCCCTGCCACAGGCAGGGACACCTTCCACTATCCCAGGTGGCTCCAAGCCCTGTCCAACCTGGCCTTGGAAACTTCCAGGGATGGGACAGCCACAGCTTCTCTGGGCAACGTGTGCCAGCGTTCCACCACCCTCAAAGGGAAGAATTTCTTCCAAATATCTAATTTAAATATACCTTTTTTTCAGTTTAAAGCCATTCCCCCTTCTCCTTTAAGGCCATTCCCTTGCCCAAAATCCCTCTCCA
>WEKY01007170.1:0-23462 GCA_013390045.1 Picathartes gymnocephalus
GGCAAATTTATTTATCACAATGGCATGGCTCTGTTGATGGCAAATTTACAAGGAGGGGAAGAAACCAAAATTTTACTTCTGTGGTAATGGTGCAGTAACCTTGGGTGTCAGCGTTGTTGGACCTCCTCACCATGTGGAACCACATCAAATGGAAATTTTATTTCTCCACTTTTATTTTATTTGAGGAGGAAATGATCATCTTTTGGGTACAGTTCATGCTGTATGGCTTCTATCACCTTCTTTCCTGCACCCTGTATGGGTTTGTCTCTTTAGTCAAAATTCATGGAAGGCTGTCCTCATACAATATGTAAATCTTCCCAAAATTTTAGAGACAATTCTCATTTTCCAACAAAGTTCTTCAAGGGCATAGTTGAACTTAATCTGCAGTTGGCTTGTCATTCTTTAATCATAAAACAAAAAACTGCTTTCACTGCTGCAAAAATTGCCTGTTATATATGGAGACATAAGCAAATACCTCAAGACAGAATAAGTGCTACAGTTTTGGTCATCTTTCCTACATATATACTTGCTAAGGTACAAAAATTGTTAAAGTAGATACGTGCATCTATCCCCAGACAATTAAATGACTTAAAAATTTTTTGGCTGAATTTAGAACATGTGGTAACTATGTTTGAGTCTCTAGGAAGATGGGTTTATAGTAATGTGGGAAAATTTGGTTATCAGGCAGAAGATGAGAAGACTTTTGCTAACACAGCAGAAAGTCACTGACTGTTGGCAATGTCTCGGAGTAGAAAACTGGGAGAAATATGCATACTAGACCAAAAGAAAAATGCTGAAAATGCCTTTGAATAACATAGTTTCTGAAATTTCCTGAAATGTTTTTGCAAGTGAAGAACAAGGTTGTGCAATGCATCGAGTTACTCGTGATTTTATTTTTCCATTTCTGTGTCTATAGGCACGGGCAGCAGGACTCTGTCAGAGGGAATTACAAGAGGGCAAGAGGTGCAAGTAACTTCGCATCCTAAAATTGAGGAGATGCATTGTCTAGCCTGTGTGCTGGTGTCAAGTGAGATTACCCCGCTCCAAGACCATTCCAGAGAGATGGCTGTCTTCTCCAATTTAGAAATCTAATAGAAGGGATTATTCCATAACCTCTGAGTAACCTTTTCCAGAGTATGTCAGTGGATGCAAAGGGGTACGCAGCACACGTTTTCATCACTGTAAGGGTCTATCTGTTATTTTCTGGTGTTCTCTGAATTTAAAAGTTGCAGGCATTTAGCTATTCCCTTTCTCCCTCTTATCTTACACACTTCATGTGTGTCATTGTCTCCTATTCCTTGTTGGCGGTAACAAAGTTGCCATGGGAATATTGACTTGAAAAAAATTAGCACTTGCCTTTGGTGATAGAAATATCTGGATGTTAACATTTCTGTGCTTACGTTATGCTATGAAATTTAAATGTCTACAGTAATTAATTCAATTATCAGTTAAGAAATATGATTGCTGCTATTACAGCTCAGCATTGCATTTCTCTGGCTAGGAAATGCTTCAGAGAAGTTAATTGGTTGAATGTTCTACAGTCTGATCACTTAACCTGACATTAACCTGACCTGGTTAAGTATGGCATCAGTGGAGAAAATTTTGGTATATGCATCTTCAAGGAGAGCATTAAGGTTTTTCTCTGTATCATCTTAACCTGACCTTACTTTAGCCTGAGATTTTACATCTACAGCAACACCACTTTCATTGTAAATTGCTTTACCCAAAATACTCCATGTGTTTTCATCTTTTTACATTGTACCAGTCCTTGTTTTATTCCTGGATTTAATGACAAGCCTCATTTATAGAAGACAGTAATAAAATGGCAGCATCTGTCTCCTCCCAGGGTTGTGGAACATTTGTCCTGGCAGTGCTCAAGTTGCTGCAGAGCAGTCACTTGTTTGGTCTGCTAAAGGCTGCCCAGACCACTATGGCATCTGCATTCTTCATTTTCTGTGTCAGACTCATTAAATGTCTAATAGAAAAAGATAAATTAATCACTTTGAAGATGAGAGAGCAAAGAAAACCTTGGACCTTAAAAGAGCACAGTGATAAACTGACATTGTTGCATGGAAAACTCTTGAGAAATGGACAAAAAATAAAAGTGAAATATTTAATTCTTGACTCTGATTGAAATCAGACCTGTTGGAAAACACCATCTCTTTTAAGGAATGGGTGAAATCTGGGGAATTTTCAGTGAACAGCAGCATTTTGTTCTGTTGAACTCTTTCTTAAATCTGGACTGGTGTCTGTGATAGTTCTCTATTTTGTTTTCCGATCCCCAAACTTCATTGAAAAAAAAAAAAGATTAATAATTTGTTTAAAACAAGCCATCTTTATTAAAAAGCCACAACTGTGGAGCATATTTGCTGCTGAGGGCTAAAGAAATCTTTCAGACACCTTTGGGAGTAGTTTCCCACTTCAGTCCATAAATACAATTTCTGTCTGCTTGCATGGCTTCCTCCAAAAGCCTGTTGTTATAAACATGAGACGGGAATTGGCTTTCGTATACGATTGTTAATGAGCTTGTTAATTAGGTCATGAAGTTAATGATTTTATACGTTAATGAGGTTGTTGATTGGCATTGTTGTTTGGGGCTGGTGTTTAGATGTTGGGGGTTGATAGCAGAAAGTTCTGGATTTGGGGGAGGAATGGGTATCAATCACCATTAGCGTAAGGGGAGGGGGCGGAAGACCCCATTGGACCATTAGGAACCAACCAGAAGGCCCTGGATACAAAGGAGCCAACCAGAACAACATCAGGGGGTGGGGTCGAGGGAGGAGCTACACTCAGGGGTATAAAATGTATCTCCCCGGCCTTGTGGCTGTGCCTCTGGCCAAACCCGACCTGTGGCTGAGCACCCAGCACTGCTCCTTTGCCTTGTAGTTCGGCAGATCGCCATCTTTGGTCTCTAATTGTTCATAGTTACTATTGCTAATGAATTTCCCTGTTTTAAAATTTTAATTGGCCAGCCATTTATTTCACTGGGCTACAGGATCTCAAGCGGAAAACCTCGGTGGTGCAGGCTGGCATTTGGCTGTGACCAGAACGGAGCCTAAATTGCTTTAATTAAAGGCTACTCCAGAGTAAGCTGCCATTAGTATCCATTACTGCAAGATTAAAGTCCGTTTATTAGGTTGTTATTGATGGAATTAAGCCGACTGATCAGGAACAATTCAGAGCTGAAATAACCGTCATGCAAAGAATGAAACCATTTACTGGTAATACCAGAAAATGTATGGATTGGAACACTAAAATAATTCCACTTTAATTAAAAGTGGACAGCAAAGATCTATTGCAAAGCTCAAACATTTAATTTGATGTAATCTCACAGCCCCTTGGGATGGACAGGTGCTCTGGTAAGGTCAGCTGTGGCTGTGGGATGCTGCAAAATCTTACCAGCCCTGCTGGTGCCTTGGGGATTATTTCCAGATCAGCTATGGCATGCACTTTTGAAGCCACTTCCCTCTGCACCAAAATCATTTCCTGGGTCATGGTGGAGGATGATGTGGAGTCCAGCAAGCTGCTGAAGCAAATGCCAAAACTTTAGAACGTAAGTGTCAGCTGCAGCCCTGAGCTGGCTCAGTGGGGCTGCAGGAGATGCTTTTCCTCGGCTGGAAGATGCCATAGGACACAAAGGAGATGCCAGGAGAATGAGATCTGGGCTTAGTGCCAGCATCACCCAGGCCAGAAGAACAACTTTAATTGGCCTGTCATCTGGTCTGTTCCCTGCTCCTGTTTCCCCCGTGCCATCTGAGGAGACAGAAAATGAGAAACCAGCCTATCCTTTTTTCTTTAATTGTTCTCCCTTATTCTTCAGAGAGGCCTCTCCTGGTCTAACTGCAGGTGATCTGTAATTAAAATGTCATATTCCACACATTTTTTAAGCCATCTGGCTATGTCTCCAGGACAGAAAAAGGTGGGGCTGGGGGTGGGGGATGAGTGGATATGTTGCATTGAAGGGCTGTTTTCTGCCCGAGCCTAAATCAGGCCATTTGTTACCACTGGTGATGCAGGGATGCTGTGTGCTTACAAAGATTTCTGAAAAGCCTTTGCTGGTTCTGACTGCACGGTGCTGATTTTGGCTAGCAGGCCTTCTGGTATGCTTTAGAAAGATAAAATGAAAAAAAAAAAAAAACCACCCCAAGAAGTATACTTCCTTTTTACTCCTCATGGTGATTAATGTGAGTGGCTTTTCACAATCCATTTCCAATTAATTTTAGTGAAGGGAGCTCTGCTGGCCTGTATATGAACTAAGCTTCATATTAAAAGATTATTGAAGGGATTGGAAGCTAAGGATTGAACACAGGGCTTAAACTCCAAACTAGCCATCATGTGAGTCACCAGAAACCACAGTTCTTCCTCAGGATGAGTCATCCTAATGACACACTTGGAGCCAGTGGAGCTCAGAGCCTAATCCCCTCTGCCACCAGCCTCAGCCGTGCCTGGAAGAAAACAAGGAGAGATGACAGCGTGTAACAGGCTTCCAGCTCCCAGGTGATGCAGGTGGAAGGGAAATAAATGGGTATTTCTGTGCTTTCCATTTCAGGGTTGGGACTGAGTGAACAGCAGTCATTCTGCAATCCACTCCAATCCCCTAAAATCAGAGGCACCTTTTGTCTTTTTGAGAGAAAGAGAAGAAATATTTTGCTGCCCCTTTTTTCAAGCTCCTTTGAATACCTATGGTACAACTTTATCTCAGCCTAAGTACGGCAAATATAACTATTAGTGCTTATGAGAATGCAGTTATTTGCTGTCCTTGCTATTGCAGATTTATTATTATTTTACTCCTTCGCTGAGCTATAATGTCCTCTAAAAATATAGTTGATGTTGAAGAGCAAGAAAACTTTTTTTTGAATTTATTTTGATAATTATATCATAGGAAACCCCATGGATGCTGGGAAGAACAGGAGTTGACAGACAAGCCTCTGCGAGCTTAACTGAGAAGCAGAAAGAAGAGGAATCCATTAATCAGCACTGTCTCCTGTAGTTTTTTTCTGCTAATGGTCAAGATATGCTGTAACTCTAAAATAGTTGTTTCATTCTTCCGCTTTTATTTTCAGGATGTGCTAAGCACTGCAGGATGTGATGCCAAGTGCTGGCTGCTGCAGGTCCTGGAGCCGGAGTGGCTGTGGGGAGCTGTTGGGATGGTGCTGACTTTCATCCAGAAACCAGTGACAGAAGGGGAAAAGCAGAAAGCTTTGGCTTCTGAGGGTGTGTGTGGGCATATGTGGTAGACGAAACCCTTGAGATGGAGAGAATCTGATCCTGAGAAGGGATTTCTCTTGGTTGGTTGGGGTTATTTTCTTTAACCCAAGCCTAACTAGACTTATGATGTTGTCAGGCCTTAGTCTCTTCTCCTCACTGCCTTATCCCTGGCAAGCGGTGATGGATACTTCATCCCTCCTACATTACCCATGTCACATTTGAGAGGCTTTTATGCAGAGAGATGACCAGAGGGTAAAAAAAGTGGGAAAACATTGTAAGTGGTGTAAAACTTATATTTGTCTAAGGGAAAACGAATACTGCTGTTATTTGTTCTGAAGCAGCTGGTACCACTTTATTTTCAAGATTTGTGAGAGACAGGGGGAGAACAGGTTGTACTTTCATGGCCCTCAGATACAGCTCAGTGGGAGAGAAAGCACATTTGCCTCTGCTGGCTGTAGAGGTTTACAGATGATTTGTTGTGATCCATTCACTGAGTGGAAGGAAGAACTTTTATGTTCAACACAAAGTATAGTATATGTGCTTTTGATGCAAATAAAATACAGAAGCTCTTGGTCATCACTAAAAATCCCCATATTCTCCATTTGAGTTGAATCTTTAAGTGTTTTGTAGTGGGGCAGCACTTCCTTGAGATATCAGCATGGCACTGCATTAACATGGGTTTGAGGTATTGGGTTACTGTGGGCATCTGCATTACTGGAAGTCTTCTTTGGGCAAGCAAAGAGTGAAAAAATAAAGGGATGCTTCTCATATAACATAGGGTACTTGGGGCAGCAGTAGAAATGAGATCTCACAGGGGTTGGGCAATAGTAAGTCTCAGATGTTGGAGAAAACTCTCTCTTGAGAATTTCTTCCCTGGTAATTCTGCAGGTGAATTTCTCTTTGCAAAGCATGTAAACTTGGACTTCTGTAGTGAGAAGAAAGGGAATGGGAAAAGGAAATTGTAACTTCTGATGCTAGAGATTGTATAGTCGAAGTGATCACTATGTAAGTCTTTCTTTGTAGGTTATTACTGAATATTATTCTATTGGAAGTCAAAGAGAGGGTGCCTGCATTAGCAGGGAGAGCCCTGATCAGATGGAGAAAATGAAGATAAAAAGACAGAAATTAACTATACTGAAATATATAATTCCCCAAGCAGAAAAGCATGTTTCACATTTGCCTGCCCGTGGCAGCTTAGCTGCTCTGTGGGCCCGAGCCATCATGAGTTAAAGAGTTTAGGCTCAGCCTGCCCATCTGGCCTCTGTGTTGTTAGGATAGGCAAAAGCTGCACATACTGATCCAATTCACCAGTTAATTCCAGGAACTCTATACAGGGGTTCATGTATATGGACCTTTATAGCAGCCTCCTGTGTTCCAAATCTCTTAAACCATATTTTGGTGTCATTCAGACTTCCCTGTTTGAGAGAAAGGCTGCAAATCTGTCACTAAAAGAGCTCCATGTTTCACTAGTTCCTTTTACGTTGAAAGGAGGAGGAAGATTTGAGTTGAAGGTTTACAAGTCAGAAGTTGGGGCTTGGACTGCTTCTGCAGCTCCTTTATGTAGTATTAATTCTCATAAAAAAGCATGTCATCTGGCTCTGTACCCTATTTGTAGCTTTGGATTATTCATTCTGGATGCATGTGAATTTTTCAGTGAAATTTTCATTCTGGGAAAGAATGAAGCCAGATTTGAAAATGAATTGTCTGGGAAAATTGTATGTATGGCTTTGGCTTTTGCAGCTGCCATTTTTTGAAGTATTCACCTGGATATGGAACAAAATCAAAAAGGCATTTAACTCCTCCCCACACTTCCTGTTTCTCATCCTTTCCATTAGATACCATTTCTCTGCTCTGGCAAGAGACAGTACATTCTCTCCTGTAGTAATTCTATCCAGAGTGTAGGAAATCAGTGCAGAGACATTTGCCTCTCTGGCTATCTCTGTTCTCCCCCTAAATACCTCTTGCATACAAGCACTGTGATGCAGACTGAGTGTGTACAAGTGGTAACCTCTTTTGCAATGTGTGGGCCAGTAAGGGATGAAAACAGAGATGCTGTGAGACTGGGAAATAGGTTTGTATGTCCAAAGGAAGAGAGAAGGAAATTACATTAATGGGACATAATGGCATTGTTTATTTCAGCGTTAGTGTTGTATGACGTTTTAGGTATGTGGCAAATTGGCTTTGATTTTTAGCTTTCTTTATATGTTGTGTTACCCCAACAGCACCCTGTATTGCAATTGTTGGGAACGTTTGCTTGTAAATACCTTTATAAGTCTTATTGTAATGGCAATAATTGCAATAACACTGAACTGTGAATGAAGCGTTGTGTTTAGATGCCCGCTGGCATATTGTTCAGCCGTTCTTCATTAAATCTTACTATTTACTATTAGCAAACTTTCTATATTTGAATATCAGGAGATGATCTTGGAGGGGTTTTCTTTGTTTCTAGGTACCCTGAAGGAGAGCAGTGCACGTTATCACTGTTTAGTAAAAACTAAGAATGGAACACAGAATTCAGAACAACACCTTCCTCTTTACAGTTGTTCTTCTCCTGCTAAGTATTGACTAGACACCCAGTTTAATTTTAAATGGAAAATACCCTTGTGATAGCTAAGAAGGTTCTTCTTTAAAATAACAAAAGTACAGGGAAGTGGTAGCTAGAAACAGCTTGTTCAGAGGGACCAGGACCATTTTCATATAGGCAAAAGGTAGGCCTGAGCAAGATGTAAACAATAAACTATCAGGAAATGGTGAAAGGAAAAGGAACAGTGAATTTCACCCATTAAATTTCCTTTCAGATGTATTTGTAACCTATTTGCCTCTCCTTTTCCCTTTCATTTGATTTCAGTAGTGCACAAAGAAGAATTTTCTGTCACTCAGATCTATTGTTCCAGAACCTTGCAGAGTTTAAGTTGATCCAGCATTAACTTATGTCATTAGACGGTACCAGCACTCCCAGCCTGGCACTATTTGCCATTAAAAACACATTTTGTCAGCAGTAACTACTTTTCTTTAAGAGTAAGGTTCCTGAGCAGATCCTTTTGCTCTTTGGCAAGGCAACCTAAGCTATATTGTGGTCCTGATGATATTGCTGTTTGACTCATTTTGTCAGCTGAATTCAAAGATTTATTTTCTAGGCAGTGTCCCAGCTTGCATGATTCTGTTTTACTCCTACTTGTGAAAATCAATCACAGGGAACATGGCAGAGGAAATTACCAGCATGAGCAGGGAGTTCCTTGAGCAGCAGCTGATCCCTGTGCCAATCAAAAGGGTTTTGCTCTTTTCCTGCCTACATTTGCAGGGGTCCATATATTATTTTGGATCTGTCATGTGGTATAAAACAAGAGCTCACCCATAAGAGCTTGACTATGCTTTTTATATGCCTCAGAGTCTCTTTTCTATAACGTATTAGTATGATAATCATAATAATATCCTTTATAAGATTATACATTGCAATCCGGCAATATATTATCAAAATATTAATATTTTATGCATTCCCTGGAGGTGAAAGTGATGCAATAATTACATATATTGATATATTTGTCATATATGGATAAAATATATATCTGTGTATCTATGTTTCTCAGCTGAACAACTAAGGCTCCTTTCTTGTGGAAACATGCTGTAGTCCTGATTAATTCCACGAGCAGGTGGAGGCAACGGATGTGTTGCCATGTGCCAGAGCAAGAGGCTTTTTGTGGATTTGTGGGATGCCAGCACAAACCGTAAGAAATTATATGTCATTGTGTGTGGCCTACAGGGAAATCTGAGCTGGAAGGAGATGGAATAGCAGGGGTGGTGCTTGCAAGCCTGTCAAGAGCTTGAATGAAGCTTTCTACATCTAAAAGCTCTGGCTAGGGAGAAGCGAGGATGCTCCACACTCTGTTCCAGAGCCACGAGCCAGTCCTTGTAAGGTCAGTGCTTAGCAGGGCTTGGAGGAATCCTCTAGCAATTAAGCTGAAATCTTTAGTGGAGCTTGCAGTTGCTGCATTACTGTTGGAAGAAAGCTCATTTCTGAAAATACAGCAGAGAGAGTTGTTATTGTTGTTGTGGGCAGCAGGCACGACTGAATCCCTAAATAACTGAAGCCTGTGCTTAGCTGTCTTCCCACTGCAGTGTATTTCCTAATCTCTGCCGGTTCACTTTTCTTGCCCAACAGTGACACTGCTTGCTTGCTATTTAGGTGATGTTATTGGTCAATGGCTGGTAATGACCACAGTTCAAACAAAAACAAATGCTGAGGCTCTGATTTAATTGCTTTCTGATGTACCACAGTCTGTCTGTGAAGCAGGTAGCCTTGTTCACAGACAACCTCTGGTTCAGTCTTGATTTTAAATCAGTCAGCAAAGCCATGCAGCTCTCCCGTTTATGATTCTGTTTATGACCAACAGATTTGCATTTATATATCTTGGTTTCAACGAACTCCTTTTTGAGGTTTTAAGGCTTGCTTTCCTCAGTTGGTCTAGTTTGGTGCTCACTGGCCTCGATAGGGCCCCTCAGTGCTGTGCATTTAAGGATGTGAGTGTCCTTTCCTGAGGCATGGCCTCATCATTTTTATGGATCACTAAATTGCAGTGTTGTTCAAGGCAAAACCAGGAACAGCAAAGCTATCCCTAGTGTGATATTCAACATGTTGTAGAGCTTTAAAAGAATTGGGGAAAACATTGGTTTCTGTTAGACTTTAAAGGATAAAATGGTCCAAAAAACCAAAACCACTCCTATCTGGAAACTCCATCAAAATTATGGTGAAACTAATTTGGCAGAGGGAAAGTAAAGGCTGTAGCCAAAGCATTTTAAGTTTTCCAGTGGAAAGACATCTTCTGTTGCTGAGTAGTATCTTATGTTTTGGGTGGTGATACAGGATACTGATGGACATCAATAAATGCTGCATGTTGCTTACATTAGGTTTTAAATATTATTTAAAGAACTTGAGAAAATACATGGCTACCAAATGGAATCGTTCACTGATAGGATTTGAAAATAGATTTAAAATCCATAACAAATATTAAGGTATATACTCTATATGCTTTGTTTTCTACACTGATTGTGAATGCTCTTGCAAAGCTGCACAAGGACCTCACTACATAAGTTAGGGGTTAAATAACTTTCTTATTATTGTTAATCTAATTTCCATTTGAACTTAAGCCCTTTCACCTGCCCATTCCTGGGGAGAAATGAAATATATTTACCATAATTGAACTGTAGCTTAATTTCTTTAGGTATGCAGTAAGCCAATGATCTCTGGAGAATGTGCTTCTGTTCTAAGAGGCTTATGAGCAGAGGAAAGCATTAAATAATAACACAACTTCCAGATATTTATGACTGCAGTAAGATCACCTGACATTTGAGGCTTTATTTTTTTAATCTGAAATTGAATTAATTCAGAGTCTTTGGTGGTTCTTAAACCACCATTTTTAAAAAATTATCTATTATCTTTTCTCACCTTGTAGCAAAGAGACTTATATAGTGCTCCACCAAATATAAGCTGTTAGTAAAGCACCTTAACTGTATGTCATTTTCTAGAGCTGATATGATTTTGGAACCTAAAGAATTTTAGATAATACATACTGGAATTGTTTTTATTATACCCACATCAGCATAAATTACCCTTCTTTACATATAAATCTACATCTGCCTCTCCCTGATGTTGTCACTGGTGTTTCTGATGGTCACTTTTTCATGTTTATATGTCAGAAGGCAGCTGAGGAGCTTTTTTTTTGGGCTGAGATGTTGCGTGCTCGTTTTCAGGCAGTGGCAGCCACAGAAGAGCCAGCTGGGACCCAAGGGCAGCGCAGGCGTCTGAGTGGTTGCTTTTCAGCTGGCCTTGAGGAGCGGGACGGACCACCCTGGCTGTGTGATGGAAATGCTTGTGCTGTTCACTGGCTGCACCCTGTGGCCCTGTCCCATCCCGACTCCTCCCAGGGATGTTGCTTCTCCCACCGCCCACCAAGGGCTGGGAACACAAGCACCTCCTGCAGCCTTCCCAGTCGGTTTGCATCACATCAGGCAACTCTTCACCCCTGAAACAGGGAAAGGCGGTTGTATATAGATCCTGCAGGTGTAATAGTCTGCCTTGCCATGAGATTGCTCCCGTGACATTGCACCTGGGTGTGATGCCATTGAATATCTATGTTCTTGCCTCATCAGAGCATCCTTTTGAGCTTGTGGGCTGGCAGTGGCTTCATCAGTATGCTGTAGACAGAGGAGTGCAGGCGTTGAGGATGGGAGCTGGAGTAGCTGGAGCGGAGGGTGCTCCAGCTCAGCCAGTTGTCTTTGTGGAGCTTTGTGACCTTGTGTTTGTGATGTGACGGTGACGGGAGTCCTACTCCTCATCCTACTGAAGGTCTGTGCAGAGCGTGTTTGCTCTGAAAACTGCTGGAGGGATTGTAAAAACCAGGGGTGCCACGTTGTGTGTATCAGCACGTACTGCAGAGACGTGTGGGTGAGGACAGGGCTGTCCTATCCAAGAGCCCAGAATTTTCCCTGCTGTGTAGGGCTGTGCTCCAGGGACCTCTTCCCGAGGCATCAGATGCATGGTCACGTCATGTAAACATGACCCAGACAAGCAAAAACTGGGCTTGCTGCTCATTAAGCATCTTTATTACCGTGTGTCTGAGCAGGGATGAAATCCAAGTGCTCTGTACAGGACCGTATGTCAAAATAAGGACTGTATGAAGAAATAAATGCTTTTTAATTCTGGTCATCTTAAAAGCCAAATAATTAAGGTGATGAAAGAAATGGTTTTTACTGTCTACTCTCAGGAAAAGGAGGAAACGACATATATAAAGTGACCTGAAGGAAAGGACAACTAGATATAAAGTCTTTCAGGAATAATTTTCACAAAACCTTTTCTGGAAAGGTTTTCGCAAAACCTTTCCCAGGAAAAAACAAATCACAGCTATATTCATAGCCTGGAATTTATTTAGTTCCTCACTATTTCAGCATGACTATAGTTCTGGCTGCTCTTAGCAAAGTTAGGAAATGAGTTTGCTTCAATATTAATATAGTGAGTTACATTTGCAAAGGCAATCAAGAGCTTTACACGGTGTTCCGAGATACCGGAATTCAATTCACAGGATTTGCCAAAGCTCTATTTTTATTTTGTCTTCATCTGATGTTATCAAGGTTGTTCATGTTCCAAAAATGGATGAGCTTAGCAATAGTTAACAGTTGGTAATAGGAGTCAAGAAGACCAAGGCTTTTAACACATTCAGAATGTTTAATTTCCCCTCCATCTGATGATAATAACTTAACATGTAAAAAGAAAATAACACAAAATTATGTGGATTTAAAAAACCTCCCACACACCTTATGGAATTAAAATACTGTGTGGGCCTGGAACCACGAGTATGTTCACTAAGTATGATCTCCAGAAGAATGTTATATTTGAGGAAAAAATTAAATGAAAAATTAATCGTTGCTATTTTATCCAAACACTTCACTTTCCTAACATTTTGCTATGCCCATTAGGTAATCACGCCATTTATATTTAACTAAAATTTTTCCTTAGGGTGGTATCTGTAAAATTTAAATATCTGCTTATTCACTTGGGGTATTTCTATAAATGGAACATAACATTGCAGCAAGTCTTGAAGTATGTCCAAGGAAGGTCAGGTTTCGCTGAAATTTTTACTTATCTGAAGCTTTTTCATGCCAAAATGTATTTAATAATATAGTCAGCGGTGTATTTCTGTAAGGTCGGGTGATTATGGTTGGGGCAGGAGGAGCTGGTTGGAAGTCTGGCTTCCCAGGCAGACTTGGCACAGCACCAAGATGTGCAGTGTGCTTTGCAGAGTCACAGAACAGCCTGACGCAGGAGACATACCGGAGATAAGTGTGGGAAATCCTATCTGCTTCATCATCCCAATAGACGTGGAGAGAGGGGAAGAAAGAGCCAAACCCTTCTCGGAGAGGTTTCTAGGAAGGAGTGTCATAAGTATACACTATCAACGCTTGCTGTGAGCTTCTTTTTCTTAAAAGCACGGGGGATGGGACTCAGAAATTGTTAAAACAAGGTAGGATGGCCGCAGCCTTAGTCTGTCCAAGGGTAAATATGTTAGTGTGTTTTATTAATAACTAGCCTTTTAAAATTTACCCAAGAAAAATCGAAGATGGCCATGGAAAACTATTCCTTTTAACGGCACTAGCAGCGCCGTAAAATGACAGCAGCACATGTTACGATCTAGCATAGCCACAGTAGCAAATAACCCTGTTCTGACTGTTGTGACAGGTATTTTAGGTTCTAAGAATTAGATTAGGTTAGAAACACGAGGAAGAGAAACTGCAAAATCTGCAGAGCAGAAAAAAGATGAAGCTGAGGCGGGGAGCCCTCATTTCCTACGGCCACTCGTCTTAAATTGCTGCCCGTTAGCCAGCAGAGCGAGCACTCCCAAATCCAGAGCACTGCTCGTCTCCGCTATTCCCAGGGGCCCTCCGCGGATGCTGAACGTGCCTGCATTGTTTGTAAGTGCTCTTTATAGCGTCCCTGCAGTAAACCTATCACAATAGGAAAAGTATAAGATTTGTGTTAAAATGTACTCATTCTCTGGATCAAAAGGGCAGCACTGCTCACAGCGAACCCTTTGGAAATCTGAGTTTACCTGGAAATAGCATTGTAGTTGGTGGAGATTAGAAACAGAATAGACTGTGGGCGGTTTAGTAAATATAATTTAGGATGCAAGAATCAGTAAGGGGAGGCAGAATGACGTGGCGAAGATGTACGTACAAAATACGAATATATACAAACCAGGTTTTTCACATACCAGTGGTGGCTTTAGTATAGAACCTTTATGACACAGTTAGACTACAGCCACGAATTAAATTTCAAAGAAATTTAGCAATCGTTTTTGTAGTAGGTATACTTTGACAGGTTTCATTCATAAACCTCAGATACTAAGAGCATTTTACAAGGTGTTATTACAGAAGCACTAAAAAGATACACTGTGAGGAGGTTTTTGCCAGAAAACATTTCCTGAAGAAGACAGTCATGCACAGCAAACCAGAAATATGCTATTTTTAAAAGGATTTGTATATAGAAAGCATCTTCAGGAAGAAGAGATGGAATGTTATCTTCCTTAGGTGTATGCCTGTTAAGATATTTTTATCATGTACTGCAATCTAATGCTAGATCATGTAAGAGGGGCTTTGCACATTCCTTCCTCATTTCTGTTAGGAAATTAAATCCTGATAAGGTTCTATATGATGTCTCTTATCACTCTGCGGAGTAGCAATTTAAAGACCAGAAACACATATGGTTTTTCATCTTTATGACCCAATTTTGACCACTGGAGTTTGTTTCCTGCTGCTGTTTTCAGGAGGGCAGAAAATGCTTTGTCCAAAATCCACTTACTTCTCTGCTGGCCTTCAGTTTGAGGAATGTTCTGTAAAATCCAAAATACACGGTTGCAATATTGAGCAAAAATTGGCTTCCTGCTAATAAATTAATACCAATAGTATTTGGGTTTCTCTTGGCTTTCTTGTTAGGTCCTCATGTGAAGGGTGAGTAAACTGCAGATGAGAAATTGTAAGAAAACATACTTTGCAAAGTGAAGCATCAGTTACAGTCAAAGAATCGACTGTGCTGGAATTTAAGCAATGAGAAGAGCAATTTGTGGGTGTGAGGAGTCTGTGGCACCTATAAAAAGACAGGATGGGCAGGAGGGGAGAGGGCAAGGGCAGCCTGGAGTGCCAGTGTCAGCCCACACCAGAGAACCTCCACGAGTGGAAAGCCAGGAAGATGAAGGAGCAGCAGCACAGAGGTAGATGTGTGCCCTGAATCCTTATCTTCCATCTCATTTTGCAGTGGCACTCCCTGAACGTTATTTTTATTCTCAAAGTCCCTCAGTGAGACAATTTTGTTACAGCTCCCGCTTTTCAACCTTTACAGTGTTATTCCAAAACTAATCCATGTTTTTCTTTCTGAAAGTAACATGGAGGACATAAAGGAGATGAATATCCAATCAACAAACTTAAATTGCTGTCTTTAACGGTTGATCTTTAAATATAATCGGCCTGCAAGTAGATTACACTTGTGGTCATTTGGATACAAATACAATTTTATAAGAGAATTATTCACTCTGGAAAGTGAGCAGAGGGAATTTAGAGAAGATGTACAAAAATAACAAGAAAGTTCAAGGAATCAATTTATGTTCGAGCATTAAAATAATGACAATAAAGCTTTACAAGCAGAAGCTACAGAGGCTTCAGTGTCTTGCAGCAAAGCATGATTATTTATAAAAACGGGAGAGAAAAGCTTGAAGATTATTTTATTTCAGTGTTAAGCCAAATAATTGGTGGGGATTTGCAGCTGACAAAAGGGTAGCAGCAAAGACATTTAAAAGTGGCAAGTTTAGGCTCCATGAGGGAGTGAGGCACTGTCCTGGTGTCTGAGTCTACCAGGCTCAGGCTTAACAAATACAAACTACAAATTCCAAGATGGGCTTCAAAACAAGTAGGGTTGAGGTATTTTTATTGGTTTAGGGGGTGGGTAGGTTGGTTGGTTGTTGTTTTGGTTTTTGGGGTTTTTTTTGTTGTTTTTGAACTAAGTCAAGATCAGCAAGTTTAAACATAAAATTTCTTCCAGAGTGGTGAGAATTTGAGTAGAGATATTTCTTTTCTTTCTGCGTGCTTTCTTTGGTTTGGCTGGTTTTTTTTACAGTAAATGCATTTTCCTGTAAGGACTGCAGCACATGTGTTCCCAGGGAATAGTTCAGTTGTGTTTTGACTTTTAAAATATTTTCTACTTTCTTTTCCTCTTAACTTCAGGCATTTAGAATGTATTAGGGTCACTGGTTCTAGTGGGAATGCTGATGTTAAGGTTAGTTCAAGGGTAATTTAATATATTTAGGAGGTGTCAGTATTGAAATTTTGTAAAAGCAAACATGCTTTATTTTGAGTGTAGGTCTAGATAATAGATATATTGTATTAAATTCAGGTTTGTGTGGAGAAAAGGTAATGTGCAGTTACAGAAGCGTGTCAAGTGACACTGGAGTGTACACAGCAATAATGAAAGTAAGCTCCTAACTCTCTAAACATATATATTTATATAGATAGATATACATGCAATGCATACATTGCATCATGATTATGCAAAGAAGGAAGTGGAACGTAGTCTTTTAAAACTGGAGAAGGTTTATCTTTGATGACACTTCCCATGCAACTATCACAAGGAATTGTTGATCCTAAAGGCCATGTGAACATAGCTGTAGAGCAGAAAAACCATGGAGCTAACTATTTCCACTCTAATAATAAATAAATTATGTCAGAGTGCTCATTGTTTTAATTAAATTAATGGCTAGTCATTAATAGTTATGATACGTCATTCCCCCATCTCGTAGACAAGAAGGGTTCTTAATCCAGGGCTCAGCACTACAAAACCAACATAGCTCCAAGGCAGCTCAAAAATTGGGTGAAGAAACAACTGCTCATGTTGCTTTTTGGACACAGATTTGTAGCTTACCCATGGCAATTGTCTTGATATTGCTGTTAATAGTATTCTGCCTTGTCTTCTGGTCACACAGGTCTTACAAATACTCAAGGAAACATGCATTTGGTAAAACTTGGCATGATTTATACAGCTTGGAGCAATGAATAAGTTCTTACTTAATTAAATGAATTATGTAGACATTTTTTAATTGTCCAAATGCCAAACCAGGTTCACTGGGCTTTGGAACTCCTCCCTATTTTAGAGCAATACTGACTTTGTTTCTTACCATTTTTTTCTCAGGCTAGTAATCTATAATGTACTCGAGCTATTTTGATAAGGTTCTCTTTAATTAGGGACATAACTTATTAATGTTTTGTAAGTTGGATTAAATTATTTTGGTGGTATTTTAACATGCCTATTTTTAATTATATTCTTTCACTACAGCAGACAGATTGGTAAGTCATTAGTTATTAGAGAAAAGAAATTGTTCTAATGAATAAACAGGGCCTTTCAGACAGCAAGCTGATAGTGTCAAGCATCGCTCCAGAGGGCCAAAATAAGCACTTCAGGCCTATTACTGGGCTGCACATATCTACCAGTATTTAAACTATAATTCATTAAAACTGTGTGGTTTTAAAAGTATGGCAATGCATCATATTATATAATATTAGAAATATCCTTCCCCAGCATGTGCTTAACACTGCACTGTGTTTTGGTATTGTTACAGCAAGTGCCCTGTGAAAGTGAACCAATTAATGCCTGATGTGATTTATGGTGCCTTAAGCTGGGAGGGCGTAACCATAAATACTGTAAAGGGCTTTGATTTTCAGATGATGCCAAACATTCCCATTTTGAAAAATGGATCTCACTGAAATGTGTAACATTGGGAAAGTAAACACAACATGTTTAATTTAATTTCCATTCTTTTCAGTGACAATTACAGATCACATGAAAAAGGAAGCCATCATAGCACGTCATATATTGAACTCGATGAAATGTATTACAATATGAATCTTTGGAGGGTTTTTTCTTCCAGTGGAGCTCTAATTTATGCTTGCTCATTCAGGAATAAATAGTACTATTTTCTGACCTGTCATCTGTCTCACCTCAACTCTTTTCAGCTTTTACACTGAGAAAACGATGTCACTGAACCGAATGCTAAAGCAGCAAACTGTGTTAGGATTAATTTTACAGCCCAGCTCTTAAAATTTTTAGAACTATTCTATTCATCCTTTCATTACTGTGCCAGTAGGTTTCCAGTGTGGCATACGTACACCGAGGGTGGGTACGTGTGTATAGAGGGAGAGGCAGAATGATTGAATGAGCGCGTAAATGAGTGAACACTGGCAGTGTTCTGAGTTCTGCTACCGGTTCTCCTGAACTTCCTGATCTCATTACCACCACCCAGTGGAAAAGCCTGGAGCTAATGCCAATTCCTGGTGTGAACTTCAGGACTTCTCCCCACGGAAATACCTACTGCTTCAGTAAATGAGCCCAAGCTCACTGAGGTGAAGTTTCTAATTGACTGTGGAATACTTTTGATCAGTCTTTTAGACTCGAGACTTTTTAACTCTGGAATAAAAATGTGTGGATGTTGGCAGGGAAAATAATCTGTTTGTAATAAATGGCCACAAATCATCTGCTATCCTAGATCTCAAAATCTACAATTTTCCTATTTATTTGTGAATTTCCTTTTATCAGGTTTTCCCTTAATGCCTCGTTTATTTTTGTTAAAAGCCTTTCATTTCTTAAGTATCTTGGAAATGTATTTTTTAACAAAGCAAGTTTTAACTGGATAAAATTAATTAAAAAAAAATTAAATTGGTAAAAATGAAAACTTGGTGCTCATTAGTAGTCAACTCCAACTCCAGGAAAGTACCAGATACAGAATGGCTGCTTGCAATGTCTTTGGATATTGTGTACGGTGTTCATGAGCTGTTTGCTTTAATGCAGTGCTGGTTAGGTACCTTGCCTGCTGGATTTCATTGAGCTTTGGCTGGTGGCTTGGTGGAAGCGCACCCATTCCGTGGTCTTTTGGCTTTTGCTTTTTGATTTACGAAAGGGTATATTTTCTTTTATTAAGTTTTTTTGTGTTGTCACTGAACGATTGTTCCTTGTATTGTGCTGGATTGTTAGAGAAGTGAAACTGAAGATTTTATGTAGCAGGCAGTTGGGAAAAAGTCATGGAATGGTTTGGATTGGAAGGGACCTTAAAGACCATTTAAAAAAGACCATCTGAAAAACAAAACCACCTGAAGACTGCCCTGCCACATGCACGTACACCTTCCACTAGAGATGGAAGCATTGCCTTTGAGATAAAATCCAATTTTTTTTCTTATGATTTCTGATAATTTAATTTCATTTATTCTGTTAGGGTTTGACTTGGATGTTTGGTTTGAACGGATATAGGGAAACTATAATTCCATGACAGACTGTTTCAGGGATTCATTTTCCAGTTGCTGGCTCCATTTGCTCTTCACATAGAGACACTCTATTTGATAGAGGATTTGCTTCTAAGGCAATGTTTAAATAGAGTGAATTGCATTTTCAGTGTTTGAAATGGCCAAGAGTGGCTTTTGCGGAGGGTTCTTTCACCTTGGCTTGGGCCATCAGGTGTTTTCGGGCCTTTGTAAAAATATCCTGCTGTTTAATACTATTATAGTACATCAGTTACTTGTTGGTGTCACCTCATATTCAGTGTGTCATTTGCAATTTTATTTGAAATTTTTATTTGGGTTTTTTTTGTTTGTTTGCTTGGTTGGTTGGATTTTTTTGTTGTTGTTGTTTTTGTTTTTGGTTTTTTTTGTTAGGAAGGGATTAGGAAAGAAAACAAAAATATGCAGTGTGCATGTGCTGTTAGGGAAATTCTGCAGCATAAACATTAAGAAGGTGGGTTACAGAGAACAGTGTATTATATCCAGCAACAAGAAAGTTTTTCCCAATAGTATCCTAAAGCAGACAGTAGTAATATGGGTGATTGGGAAGGGCAGGGGCAGAAAAGTATTTGCATTTCTGAACGCAGGAATGTGGTGCTAGATACAGATGCTATGTGGATATGTGAAAAGAGGGAGGGGATAATTCTTGCTGGACAAGCTTTTTCCTGGAGCTGTTTTGAATAAGCAGCGGTATGAAATTATGTGCTTTGGAGGCTGAAGGAGCAAAGAAAAGGAAACAGTATGTTTGAATGAATCTCTGCTGCTGCTTTTGAGATGGAGCAGAAATACTAGTTCAAGCCTTCGCAGTCTGTGACCAAACTTTGGGGGCTGCAGGCTGCAGCCCACGATGTGACTGCATGCTGCAGGGCTTCAAGGCACCACTGCCTTCCCTTCGCTCCGTGACAGCAGCGCTGCACTCAGCTCGAGCGTTGGAATGGGAGCCCACTCTGATACTCCTCACACACCATGAAGGATGTGCTGGGAACTAGGCTACCAGAGTGTCCCAGTTTCCTCTTTCTCCCGCTGTACCGCCCCCAGAGCTGATGAATGAATGCAGTTGTAATAGAGTGTACAATGTGCATTACCCCATAATGGCCTTTAAGAGGTACATGGGATACTCCCAGCTTTCCTTCTGCTTAATGCACGGATGATGGGCATCTGAAATAGGGAGACACATACAAGGCTAAGTGAAAAGGGAAAAAAAAAAAAAAGGACCAATACAAGGAGACTGAGGGTGCAGGAGATGGTGAAAAGGTGTGTCTCAGGCAGCAGATTACTTACAGGGAGATATCCCTAGGATAAAGTGAATTCTGTTGAATTCAGTAAGAATTGCTATGGGAGCTTACTTGAGTTTCTTGTGACTTGAGCACAGATATTCCTTTCTGTCTTTGATGGGTATGTTTCAGGAGAGAGTGAATGATTTCTCAGGATATGTTAGTGACACATACGTTGTGCCATGCTTTAAAAACTGTTAACCAAAAGAGGATTGTTTATACTCTCGAATAGTTTTTTCTGGGTTACGCTAGGACTATTTCTCAAATAATGAACATTATTGAATATTAGAATGCAGAATATTGAGTATTCTCACAGGCACAGACACAGTAGAATGCATAAGAACTATTTGAATTTGTTCACTGGCTTGCAGTTCACAAGTTTTCCAGAAAGTCTCTCAAATCCATAGCCTGTTTCTTGAGTTGATATTTGCTGCTTTATACAGGAACAACTCCTTGGAGATTTTTCCCAAATAGAAGAATAGGAGAATGAGTAAATAAGAAGCACTGGTTATTATTGTATGGCAGAAATTTGAATAAATAGCAATATAAACAGCTGAAACCCCAGACACTTATCCACGAGAACAGGACAGAGATGGAAATAGGGAAGACTGATGGTAGGCAGGAGCCATACTGTTAGGGATTGATGAATTTAGCAATTTATTAAAAATAAAATATTTGGGAAGGAAGCAGCATCTTAAGCCCATGAGATCATAATAAACAGAATGAGGCAGTAAAACTTAGGTGAAGGGTTAAGATAACAAAGAATCAGAGATCAGCTGAAAAATACCAAAAAAAAGATGCAAACCAGAGCAAGTAGGACTAGAAAATACATATTTTGCTTGTTAGGTGTTATTCAGTACTACTTGTCCATTATTTATTCAGTGTGTTGGAGGAATCAAGTGGTTTTTAATTGTTTGTCGATTTCTTCCCTCTCTTAATAGATGAGGACAGTGACCTTCATGAGCAGAAGCTACAGCAGCTTTTAATGCTGTTGGTCCCTTCTGTTTGGTACAAAGCAGGGTGAGCCTTTGAAACTTGAGCCTTGGGAGTAGATGATTTTTCTGTTGCTACAAGAAGATGTTTCCAAGTCCTTGGACTCTTAACAAGAGCCTGCAAGCAGTGCCTGCACGTCTCTGAAAGGCCACAGAGCAGCTGTACAACCCTGAAAGGGCCCAGGTATGGCCGGTGCAGCTGTGAGTAAATGTGTCAGCAATGTGCCTGTGCAAGGATTTCAGAGAAAAAGGTCCCAGTTCTTTGACAAGGTGGCCTTCACTCCCAGGCAGGAGGATCCTCACATATCGATAACGTTCTGTTTAGAAGGTGGAAAAAATTGTTCTAGTCCAAGTTGGATTATATTTATTCCCAGGAAAGAATTGCCTAATTTTATTTCTTGCATGATTTTATGTCTTTTCATCACTCTGTCCTACCTAAACATCTGACATTTTTGAGAGAGAACCACACCCATGATCCTGTCTTAAGTTGGAAGCAGGCCTTAAGTGTGCTGTGTTGTTAAATTTATCAGGTATTTATAATATTGACTTGATTTTCACATGGCAACGAACTTGCCGGCTATTTCTAGACGTACACGTACATCCTCATAACCAGAAAAATCGTGTTACTGTGCATGTACATTATCACACTCCTTTTTTGGCTGTAACAAGAAGCAGCAAATTCTGATCTCTCACCTGTGTCTCAGCTGTCAAAACTTTCCACTTCTGCCATTTCCGTAATTCCTTCCTAAGTACTGAAAATGCTAAAGAATGAGTGACAGCTGTCAAAATTTACTATTCACTGTGCATGAACGGAGGTAATGATAGGAGATGTTTATCAGAAGGAGGCACATGTAAAAAACTGGGGCTTCCTTCATCAAGGATGCAAACACCTGAGACAATAATTTCTGCCAGAGAAGCATTTGTATCTGTCCCCATCCTTAATCTTCTGGCAGCAGCTCATATATTTTGGAGGACAAGATGATAGGACACTGCTATTACGTTGCCAGCAGTAAATGCTGACTAAGAGACATGTTCAGATGTTACATCATGTTTCTGGGCTTCTTTTCTAAGGTGTTCCCTCTTTTGGCACTGGAAATTCATCCTATCAATCTTGATTTTTACAATCCAGAATAAAGGTAAAGCAGGTTGGAAGATGAGCCAGCTAAGAGTGTTTCACACCTTGCATGAGAAAGCTGCAAATCACAGATCTCTTATGGGGGGAAGAAACCCCAACAAAATAACAAACCACACTTAAGCATCTTTCTTGTGCACATCTTGTGACAAATTCTGGTCCTGGAAGCCAGCTCCAATTTGTGTGCTGCAAAAAGAAAAGAACACACGCTGGTGAAGGAGCAGGGGTCTGCTATAGCTACCTCATGCTGATGTACCTAATGGTTTTTAGCTCAGTTTGCTGGGGGCTTCGTAGAACTGAGCGAGTACATTATACGGGCGTTGAGGCTGAGGATCGCAGAGGCTGCGCCAGAGCCTGCAATAAACCATGGTTGTTGTCCTTTTCCTTGCAGACGCCCAAGCCCTGCGAGGCCGGGTGGGCAGAGCCGCCTCCGCCGGCCGCCCCGGGCCGGGAGAACCGTGAGTACCCGCGGGGGAGAGGCGGGCGGCCCGGGAAGGGGGGATGCGGCCCCCCAAGAAGGAGGGATGCGGGCGGCCCGGGAAGCGGGGATGCGGCCCCCCAAGGAAGAGGGATGCGGGCGGCCCGGGAAGCGGGGATGCGGCCCCCCAAGGAGGAGGGATGCGGGCGGCCCGGGAAGCGGGGATGCGGCCCCCCAAGGAGGAGGGATGCGGGCGGCCCGGGAAGCGGGGATGCGGCCCCCCAAGGAGGAGGGATGCGGGCGGCCCGGGAAGCGGGGATGCGGCCCCCNCGAGGAGGAGAAATGACCTATTTCCCCCAATTACGCCGTCACGGGCCAGAGGAGCCGAGAGCGGCGAGCGGGGGCGGCGACCGATGGGGAACGGGGAGACTGCTCCACCCCGGGCAGGTGGAGGTGCCTGTGAGTTGGGTGTTAGAGAAATATGTAACAAAAAGGAAAGGGGCGCGGTGGAGGGCGCGGAGGCTGCTCGGAGGAGGGGAAGGGCGGGAGCGTTGGGCTGGGGGCGTCGCACCCCGGGC